>NW_004624779.1:17367688-17506994 GCF_000247695.1 Heterocephalus glaber
TAGTTTAAAATATATATATCAATAACTTTCTCACTTTTCATTAGAAAAGATTATATCTTTCTGAAGAGTGTGCAGTAATGTTTTACATATTATAGATACGAACATTTTGTTACATATACTTTATTCTACAGTATTACTTGAACTTTTATTTTGTTAATCTTGCCTTTCATGAACCAATTGTTTTATTCTAGTGTAGTCATTTTCATAAATGCATTCCAAATTGTCAATCTTTTACTTTTCAGGTTGTGAATATTTATTTGAAAGTAGTTTCACTGCCTTAAGTCATGATAGTTCTCTTCTAGAGAATCTTTTAGAAGCTTTATTGTTTTATTTTGGATATTTATATTTACAACCCAACTAGAATTTATTTCTTGTGTATGCTGTGAGATAACATTCAAATTTGATTATTTTCAATATTGACAGTTGTATTTATTGGGAAGATTTGCTTTTCCCCTTAAATGCCAACTCTGTCATGTAAAAAGAAAATTCATGAGTTTGTAGATTTTTCTATTTTGTTTATTTTTCTACCCAAATGCCAATATCATGCTGTCTGAATTGCCATGGATTGACAGTAACTCTTGATAAATGGTAAGTAAAGCTCCATATTTTTTTTGAGATTATCTCAACTTTTCTCCACCTTTTTGGTTTCCAATGAATATAGAATCAGTGACTCTCTGTCTTCACCACTAACACTGTTTGATATGTAATATATATATATATATTAATTGAGGGGATAGATATCATTACAATATAAAATTTTCCAACTCATCAACACAGAATGCATTTCAATTTATTTAGATTGTCATTAATTTTCTCACAGTATGTTTCAACTTTCTAAGTAAAAAGCCTTGCAATACTTCTGCAAGATTTATTCTTTGGGATTTGGCATTTTTTATATAATAAAAATACTATTAAAAATTTAATTTCCTACATAATATATAGAAACAAATTATTTTCTACATTAACTTTGCTACTAGAAATGTACTAAATTTATCTAATTGATCTAATTTTCCTGTATTTTTTGAATTTTCAGCATACTTCAACAATATTTCAATGAATAGTAACATTGTTCTCTGTCCACATTTTTTATATCATTTTTGTTGTTTAACTGAACAAGTTACCACCAGCATAAAATTAATAAAATTATTGATATTGAGTATTCTTATCTTGAATCCACTTGGAATTATTTTAGTATTTATTTCATTAATCATTATAGTTGCTTTTAAACTTTGTTTAGGCGATAAGTTATTGATAAAACAAGTTGCCTTCCATGCCTTGTTTTTGAGATTTTGAAATATTTTTACAGCACAGGTGGATATTGATATTTTAATTAACCGTTTTAGTTTTAGGCAATTTTGCATTCATACAGAGGTTTTTTTTTTTTTTTTGTACCGGGGGTCGAACTCGGGTCCTTGCGCTTGCGCAGCAGGCGCCGAAACCACTGAGCTAAATCCCCGGCCCATACAGAGTTTTTAAGAAATAGTACTGAGAGGTCCCATTTGCCTTTACTCAGTTGCTCCTGAATGGCAACCGCTTACAAATTGTGGTAGAGTATCAAAACCAGGATGTCAACATTGATAGTCAAGATACAGAACATTTCATGATGACAATGATCTGTTATCTTGCCTCTTAAACACCTGTCCTACAGTGCCTTGAAACTTCTAATCTGTGTCCATACCTATAATTTTGTCATTTAAAGAGATCACTTAAATGGAATCATAGAATATACAGTATAATCTTTTGAGATTGGCTTGTTTCAATTAGAATTATAGGGACATTCATCCAGGTTAACACTTGTTTTAATATTCCATTCTTTCTTATCTAAATTGTATTCCAAAATATGGTTGTATTCAAGTCTATATACCATTTGCTCATTAAAGGACATTTGATACGTTTCAATCTTGTTTACTCTAATAAATAAGCATACTATAACAATTTGGAAACATTATTTTCAGTGTGTTTTTGCATGAGCATGTCTTCATTTTTCTGCAATCTGTGTGTAGGAATGATGGAGAGTGCTGTCTGCCTCCCTAAAATTTCTGTCTTAACTTCAGAAAATATTAATACATTACATTATACTGGAAAGCTAGTTGAGGTTGCAGATACTTTTAAGGTTGTTAATCAACTGATCTCAGAATATAGAAATTACTGGGGAATTTTCAGGTATGCCCCAATTGATTGCTATAGCTTTTGAAATGGAAATGGAAGAGAAGAAGAGTAGGTCTAGAGAGACATTCATTTGCTGGTAGACTAGGAATGGGCTAGGGAAGGTAAATAAGCTAAGACAATTGGGCAGCCTGCATTTCTGTAGATAAAGAAAAAATAAAGCCAGCTTCCTTCCTAGAACCTCTAGAAAGAAATTTCTATTCCTCTATTTAGCCCAGTAAAAACAATTTCGCAACACTGATCTCTGGAACTGTGAAAATAAATCTACATTATTTT
This sequence comes from Heterocephalus glaber, assembly GCF_000247695.1. Next base: position 17,370,131 of record NW_004624779.1, read on the forward strand.
AAGTCATAATGATGCTAATGGTCGTTTTTATAAGAGCAACAGAAAACTACTGCAACACCCAATCATAATCTTCTTTTCCTTTAATTGGGAAATAAAGTTCTGTAACTAAAACTGTAAATAAATAGGATTCTCTTCAAGGCAGCCTCATAATGAGACATTGATATTACACGCACATTTGTATATATGCGACTTATCTTTTTGAGTGAAAGCACTAAAACACTTACCTTACTTAACAGCCATAATCAGAGTTTATTCTATTATCTCTTTGAAAGAAAGTCTGTTATTTTTAGGAAGGGACTCATACATTTTTTTTCCTAGCCAAAATTCACTGAATCAAAATTAATTCAGTGCTAAATACGTCTACTTCTTGACTTTCATTTAACTGGCCTTTGTGCCAATATCTAATCATTAGAAAATAAGGGTCTATTATTCTTTGATGACCTTTTCTACTCAACCAGTTAGTAAGCTGCTAATTCAAAATAAAAACCCTTGTATTTAGGACAGTACAATGCCAATACCACTCTGCATATTATGGTTTTGGGGGGGATTTTTTTGTCCTCCTTAGTATCTCTCTTTCTAAGATAATGGACATTATACTTTCTAGAATACTGTGCCTCACCCCTCACATTGATAGGAGATAACACCTTGATTTCCTTAACCCTAAAGCCTCAAAAATATTCAATACAACTTCCTTTTATGGCAACAGGAAGCATTTCTGCTTCATCCAGCAGATCAGGAGCAAGATCCTGGTATGACTTGTACTGCTCCCTCCAACACTGTGCTTACTTTCAACTGCCATTCGTCAAACCTATGTCTTTTTGTCATATTTGACTACTTAGGTTAATTTTGAGGACCATTTCTGCTTGAAGCACCATGTGTCAATGACAAGAGCTTTGCTTTCATGGCTACTATTTATGAATTTTTTTGAGGGTGAAGAACTCTAATAAATGGGGGTCTGATCCATTTACTAAAGGGTCTCTTGGTCCTGTTCTGGAGGCCTGCCTCACCATGCCTATGAGAGAAACACGCTGTTTGCAAGCCACTTTTCCTTCTTTGTTTAGCGCAGTTTCAGCTCATTCAGAACTGTAGTAGAAATTTTTTATGAAAACATAGATCCCAGTCCTTGTCTTGAAACACACTAGAGTATTTCTAGTTATCTTGAGATGTGATATAAAGATTTTAAAATAATTTACATTTCCCCCTCTTTCTTTATTAGTCCATATTTGCAGTACACAATGATTACATTCCTCCTGAGGAGTTAGTACGTGAACATAACACACTCACTTTTCTTTTTCCCTGTTTTTCCCATTCCTCTACCTGAATAATCCTCAAAAGTATTTTATTTAGTATGAGCCACAAAATAAGACTTCTCAATAAGCAGAATTAAATCTACTAAGAAACTTCAAATGTCTCCGTGTCCTGTGCTTTCTGAGAAGTACAATTAGTTCACTGTGCTGAGTCTGGGATTTTCTATAGTGATCTTCCTTCTGGAATAAATGACCTTGTACCATCTCTGCCTCAGACTAATTCTCCACGACCCTCTTCTTCTATGAGGCCATTCACCAGATTGAAGTAATAATTGCTATTTGCTAGTCTCATTCACTGAGGACGCTTTTCTTTTAGATTTTCCACATTACATTTTTCCATGGTAATTTTTTATTTTGGTCATTACCTCCTTATTAGATTGTTAGATCTGCAGGATCAGTGACTATGTTTGGTTCATTTTGCATATCTCCAAAGTATTGAACATATTGCCTGGCTGACAAAACGTGAAACGAACTACAAAAGAGAGATGTCAGGCAGAGGAAAAAACTATTGTGCCAGAATTTGGAACTGTTTGCACGTGTAAGTTCTAAGACTGCTTAGTGGTGAGCCCTTAAAGGTATCATTGAAATCCTCTGAGATTCAGCATCCTTACGTAGTGACTTCAGTGATATGGCTTCTTTCTAAATAGAGATGTATCCCAAAACTATTGATTTATTAGAAACAATTTTACTATAAGTAAATTTCACGTTCTTTTGGGATACTGTGGTACTTGACAAGCACTAGATGAATTAAGAAAACTGTACTCAGGTGAATTGAGATGGGTATGTATATTCACTCATATACACATACACAACCCTCAGACATTTTCTAGCTACTTTAGTTTACAATATGTTATCAGATTTCAGTTGTTCATACCTGGTATTGAAACTTTCATCCAATTTTTTTGCCATTGTGAAGTGATATCCTCATTTTGTTTTTAGGGGTCCTTTGGAGATTCTAGACTCTACAGTTAGAGCCTCACCACATGAGACCTCTTACAATATGATGTCTTACTTTTTCAACGGGAAAAAAAGATTTGCAAAATCCTTAATGTCTGATTTCTAGATCCTTTTTTGATGGTACAGTGAGAGCCTTAGTTGCAATCAAACGCAAGATCATCATTTTTGATTAATCTAAGTGAGTTGATTAGGAGTCTTAATTATATCTGGCTATTTCTGCAAATTCTGTACACCTTTGTCATATCATATTAGATTTCTTCAAAGTGACATCATATCACCTATCACATATGCTATTGATCAGAAGCAAGTTACAGATCTTTCCCATACAGCTTTAAAAAGCACTTAATCTTTAAATAAACAATACCAAGTTAATAAATTTATCTAACATGTTGCATCTATCTTACATTCAGCCAAGAATGCAAAAGTCTCTTCCTCAAAGTCTCGACAGTTCCATCAAACTCTTAGCTATTAACCTCTGTTTAAAGAAGTTACATGATCCCAATGCATGTTTGGCTTCATTCTCAATCTTAGCCCTCTCGGGTGCACCTTGCTTGCACTGCTAGACCTTCTTCTGAAATTTTGGTGGAAACTTCCTTGATAGAATTTCTCTTGTATTCTGCATGGCAGTAAAACCAGCATCACATAAATGATGCCAAGATCTTCAATCAATGAAAATGGTAGCTAAAACCCCTTGACCCACAGCAGCAGCAGCTTCTGTGTGCTGGGATGGCTGAGCCTGGTGAATGCAATCATGTGGCACCAATTCTTATCATCCCTTCTTGACCAGGGGGCCCAGGGGGTCCAAGGGCTGTTTTCTCAATTTAAAAGTTTATACTTTAGATCATACATAGTCCTGCAAAGTGTTGCTGATTCCTGAGATCCTCTCAAAGTATCTGCTTTTCTCCCTATACAAAGTAATTGCTTCTTTTTGAATGGTGCTAATCTCTTTAGCAGCCACCCCACCTTTGCCCCCAGATTTACACATGGTTCTTTATGGGGGAAAATTTAACTTTTTAAAAATTCTCCACTCTGCTTTTTGTCTTTAATTTAATTCTCACCGTAAATCTGGCTACAAGAAGCCAGTGGCGCCCTTGACTGAGCCTGAATATTGAGCTAATTTGGAATTTTCCCCACCAGACCAATTAGTCCACCACCATTAATCTCAATCTCCCATAAAGTCTTGGGACATGGACAAAATATAGAAAAATTATTGCCAGAGTGTAACATGCGCTTACATTCAAATTGTCATTAAAGTTTTGTTCACAACTGAAACCTTCTAAGCTTGGCCTTACTATCCACATTCCAGTTAGCATTCTGGACTTTTAAAGTTTCAAACAGAATCACAAGCAAGCTCTGTTTAGAGCATTGTAGGGCCTCTCTAGCCTCCATATCCAAATGCAAACCGGTTCCAAAGGCTTCTAAAGCATATGGCCAGGTAGTCATAGCAGCAATCCCTCTTCTCCTGTACTAACTTTCTGAAATAATTCACTTTCCCATTGTTGGGACAGAATACCCCAAAGCCCACAACTTAAATGGGAAGATAAATCTGTCTTAGAGTTTGAGGGGATTCAGTATATAGTCTACAGGCTCCAAGGCAGTAATGTCATGGTAGAAGGGACAGAAAGACAAAGATGATTAGTTCATAGATGGCAGATAAGTACAGCAAGGGAACAGCGCCAAAGAGGAAGGGGCCAGGGACCACAGCCAGTATAGTACCCAAGTTCACGTCTCCATGACCTATGCAGATGCACTCATATGTGTGCTCCACCAATCCCCTAGGAAGCTCCCAAACAAATCAGGTGATACAATGAAACTTAACTGTAACAACTGTAGAATCAACTCACTGTTTTCATAATGAGAAAACAATGAAAAGGATTCATAAAATTACTATACAAAGCAAATCACTGAGTTAAAATTTCACTCTGACAGAATATTGTACTTCATAAAAGGATTCCAAAAAACAAAGAAAATTTAAAAATGAGGTGGAATAACATCATTTTATAATTCTTAATGAATTGATTATCAAATGATTATTAACTACACAAAAGAGATATTATGTATCTTTAAATCCAAGACAACACTACAAATAAAATTGTCTTCCCCTAAAATATCAAAGTTGAATGTGACTAAATTTTAGGCCCAATTAGAAATTTGTTGGAAATTTGAAATGTGGATTAATGGGCTATATGTCACAATGGATTCCATTTGTGTGCAAAAATAAAGCATAAAAGGAAATGCATAGATTTTATATTTGTATCTAGGCATATATTTATAGTTAGACATAAATAAACATATTCATATATATACATACATATATAATCATATATATATATATACACATTTCTATCTATCTATCTGTCTATCTATCTATCTATCTATCTATCTATGGGTTCTTCCAAAATGTACATATCAGGAAAATAAAAACTTGTATAAATATTTTAATACTAAATTTACTGAGAAATCATGAGATTAATATAAGTTACCTTTGCCTTCTGCAATTATAAGAAGTGCTCAAAGTAGTGGCCATTAGCTTTCAGACATTTATTAGTATGGCAAACTGCAGATGTGTTTGTTTATATATTCTGCTTTCCTGTTGCTGCGACACAATATCTGACTCCTACAATTTAAAGGAGGAAAGGTTTAATTTGGCTCACAGTTTTAGAGATTCAGTCCATGACAGGCTGGGTCTCAGGTGGAAATGGAATCAAGGAAGGGCATGGTGAAGGTAAGCTGCTCATTTCATGGCAGCCAGAAAGCCAGAAACAATGAAGGAGTTAAGGACAAGAGCAAACCTTGCCAAGTCACACCGCCAATGACTCCAACTTCAGTCTTCTAAAATGTCTGAGGGGATGGTCCTAATGTTGAAAAGTTCCTTGTCAGAATGTAACATGCATGGCCTTCAGTCCAGTTTTCAACCAGTCCCCACCTCCTAAGAGCACATGCACTCATCAGTGAATTAATCAAATGAGGATAGCACCCTTCTAATCTGATCACCATTGAAAAGCTTTCTCTCTGAACACCTGCCACATTTGGGGGACATTTTAAATTTAAACCAATACATTTCTCACTTGGCCCCCAAATGCTCTCATTTATTTCACTATGTAAAAAGCATCTGGTCTATCGCTTCTCGGACTTTTGGCTAAGATCAAGTGTAAAAGCATCTAGTCTATATCTAAGAGTTTCCCGAGTCTTAAAAGTTCCAACAATGTTTTAAATTACAAGTGCAATGTCTTCTCAGAGATTGAAGGCAAATTCTTAGCTAGGAGCCATGTAAAATCGAAAATTAAATATTTCCATCAAGGAATGGCACAGAACAAACATTGCCATTCTGAAAGAGAGGAATAGAAGAATAAAAAGAAATCAAAATAAAACCTAAAACTCAGCAGGGAAAGTATTAAATTTTATAACTCTTCATGGGTAGTGTCCAGGACAGGTTGTGGCCAGACATGAACTTCAAAGGGCTTGAGCAACCCTGCTCTCTGGCCTTGCTTATTGCTAGTCACACAGCCTCCCTTTTGGGCTGGCTCTTTTCCACTTGTGGACTTGTGGCTTTCCTCAGCAGGTGACTTACTGTCTTGGAATCTCTAAATTTCTGGAGTCTCCATTATATCCTGTGCTTCACTCTTAGAGCTTCACACTTTTCAGAAGAACATTGCCTAGCCTTCCAGGCCTTTCTTTGAAATCTGGGTGAAAGCCTTTATGATCTCTTAACTCTTTTATTCTTCATGCCCCCAAATCCAGCATCACATGTATATAGCCAAGGTCTGCTGTCAGCTGAAGCAGTAATCATACCTTCTGGACCTGTTGCTACAGGGGGTTTTGAATCCCTGGGTGGCTCCACCAGGAGATACACTTCTTTAGTTGGCCATGAATGAAAAGGCATCCTGGGGCTCCTTTCTCAAAGCAAAGTCAGTTAAAATGGTTTACCCTTTTACACCCTTGAATCTGTGATGGTTGGTGTCTAGTCATTTACTAGATACTCTTAAAGGCATCCTTCCTATTACCCTGACAAAATTTTGTGGGTATAAAATTTTTTTTATTAGTACATGTTGAAGTACATAATGTTTATATTCCTTTTGTGAGTTGGTACATGTACATAACACATCTTAATTCCTTTTTACATCCCCTCCTCCTCTTTCCCTCTATCTCTTTAGCAACCATATCTACTTTTGTTGGCAAATTTATCTGCATTTCTTTTGGAGCCAAAATTTAAGATTTTAAAATTTTTCTCCTCTGACATTTTCCCCCAGTTAACCGTATATGTCTATATAAAAACAACTAACTGAACCAATTCCACAGCCCGAATGTTGGGCTGTCTTGAAATTTCCTCCACATGATTTATTACTCATAATTTTAGTCATCTGGAAAGTCTAAGTACACAGGCCCACCGCCAACTGGTTCCTTGTGAGAACTGAACATTCATGACCTCTACTGCAGTTTTCAGTAGAGTCCTCATACCAGTAGAAACATTATGCACCTGCCATTTATTGTTCACAATCTTATTAATATTCTTCTGCTTGTCTGAACTCTTTCTAAAATCCCCCATGAAACTCTTTTTACAGGACTCTTTTGCTTCTCTAGATGGCTTCTCTCAATCTTTCCAAATACCTCCCACACAACCAGTTTTAAAGATTAGTAACCACATGTTCAACTGCAGTCACTGCAAAAACTCCACTTCTCCAGTACCAATTTTCTGTATTAATCACCTCTTCCATTGCTGGGATACAATACCTGCCCCCCACCCCCACCCACACACACACAACTGAAGGAAGGGAGAGGTTTAATTTTCCTCACAGTTTTGGGGGATTCAGTCCATAAGGTAGTTTCGAGAGAATGTCATAGTGAAAGAATATGGCAGATGATAGCTACTCACTTCGTAGAAGTGAGAAACAAGAGAAAAATGTAAAACCAGGATAAGAACGAATTCATAAATGGATCTATTCAAAAGCATAGTATCTTCATAATCCAGTCACTTAAAAAAAATTCCTCCTCTGAACAAAGGAGATTTTTAGGGAATATTTTAGATAAAATTTAACAGTGGGGAAGATAAGGGTAAACTATTAAACCATTGGGTAATATTGGGAAGAAAAGTTAGAAAGTAATTTTATAAAAGGTAGGATAGGATTACTTGCAGCTGACAAGGAACAAGGAAAGCTTTTGGAGTGATTGAGAAGCTGGTGGTGATTACAATAATGTGTTTGTTTCTAGTAATTTATTAAGCTGTACATATGTATGTTTTCAATAATCCAAAAATTAAAAAAGCTAAAGTAGACTATCCCATTTATTCAAAGCTTTTATTTTTATGTAGCACAACTTCTTATACCATTCAGCACTAAACCTCTGAGCACATCTTAAACTTTTAGAAACAAAGTTAGGATAAGTTGGTATAAATTACTTTTTGTCTGAGAAAAAAATTGTTTAAATAGATGGTAGTAGCACCTGAATAACTGTAGCAATCTACTCAATTGAACAGATAGCAAAATATTTTTATAGTTTTGTAATCTTGGGAAGTCAATAGACTGTCGTTCTCAGTTTTTTAACCAATTAAAAATATAGTGAGTCATGGTTAGATTGTTTAAACTTTCTGGGAATAAAGTAAGATATTAATGGAAGAAATGAAAAAGAAAAAAATATTATCTTATAAATAGGACATGTGACAAGCTCTTACTACTCTAAATGATGTTAAATCATACAAAAATTAAATATTTGTATTTATTAAAAAAGGAAAGCCTAAGACATTCTAGTTCCCCATGTCAAAATGGAACAATTTTACTTGAATATACATAAGCCAGTCATAAATATTTAATGTTTTTATGTAATGCTTTTGTTTTCCAAGAAGAAAAATAAATACAAGAAAATCTTACCTGCATTTTCCAATTAGTATTTCCTACTAAAAATTAAGGAATAACTTAAAACAAAATAGAATTAGTACTTTAGGTGATAGCTTTTTCTTTGTTTGGGGTGTGTGTGTGTGTGAGTGTGTGTGTGTGTGTGTGTGTGTACTCTTATCCCTGCTTTTGGGAACTAGAAAGGAGCAGACATCTGTTACAGAGTTAAAATGCTTCCAATTTCAATATAACTAAAATAGAAAAAGTGAAATGTTAGGCAATATTGCTCATTGGTATAGTTTATAGAAATTAGAGAACTGCAATATTTTCACAACCCAGCCCCACTTCTAGGAATAGCCTGAATATTTCCACGGTCTTTTCAAAGACAATTTCATAACTGCTTTTCTGTATAATTGGATGCCATTTTAACCAGGCTAAATCTTATGGAAATTTATGTTTAATTCTAAAACGTGTTCCACCCACTGCCATATTCCAATTAAAGCATGACATTGACACATACCATGCCCCCACCTAATGCAGTGTAGAGAATGTACACAATTTCACATGCTGGTATCTCTCCAAACCAGGAAGCCTCTTTCACCTCTAATTTGCATGATGCATTCATTTTCATATTAGCCACGTGATTAATGAGCATCTTGGAGAGTATCCAGTTTTATCAACTCTGTCATGTCTCCCTTATTCCAGATACCAGACTCAATTAACTTTCCTAGCTATTGCCAAGTGGTGCACACAGTATAAATTATGCTTGTTCATTTGTTCCAGAAAACAATCACATCCACTGCAATTTAGAAATTGTTTTCCATTGCTGAGCATAATTAATTGTTAAAATGTGTATCAGCAAGTATTTTTCTTTACTACACAGACCAAGCCTTTCAACTATTCAATATTCAAAGTTTATCACATGCCAAACTTATTCTCCACAATCTTCATTCCAAATCCCTAAAGAAATACTGGAAATTTGTAGGGAAATTCCTGTAAGGAGCTGTTGTGTGGAACTTGAATTAATTTGCAGTCTGCTGTTGGAGAAAATTAATGTAAAATTGCCTTTATAATGAAGAAACCAAAGATTTACTATATTTTTCTCTCACCATCATGCCTTCTTCTCCTCTTTGCCACTCAATTAAAGTTTGTAATTTTGTAGCCCTTGAACATCCAGTAGTAATATAAAAATTAAGCTCGATTCTTCTGCCTTACACATCATCTCAATTTAATTGACATTTTGCTAATTTATACATAATATACAAATAAAACTATTGCATTTCATTGAGAATGATTTTGTTGAGGCTGGAGTCAGTCATTAATAGTAATGGACTCTTGAAAATAAAATCAAACAAAGTAAAACTCCTTCCAACATAATTACAATCCCAGTGCAAGTCCTTGCTTCTATTTTTGTTTCACAAAGGGAGAATTATTTTCAGGCATCTTGGATTAAAATTATTTTTGGATAAACTACCAGTTAAGTTTGAGAACTTTGGAACTATATTTGATAGTACACCCCTGACACACACACACACAAATGTCAGAAGTCTAGGCCATAGTTAATTAATTAATTAATTATTTTTTGGTACTAGGGATCAAATTCAGGACCTTGTGCTTACGAGGCAGGCAGCGGAACCACAGGGCTAAATCCCCGGCCCACCATGGTTAAATTTTATGGGGATAAAAGAGAAGAAAACATTGCAGAGATTTAGCAAGCTGTTGTTGTGAAGTTTCCACATACTGAACTTTAAATAATTTAGAGAGAAATATGGGAGAACCATCACTCCCCTAACAAGAGCTCTTCCTAAGATTTAATAGTGGATGCTACAGACACATCACTGACATATGAAAAAAAATACCTTTTCCTGGGATAGACAATGAAACAATAAACATAAGTCCAAGAAAAGTAAAGAATATTGATGAATGTCATACATGAAATTTTATAAAGATGATATAAAACAAGGACATATCCTAAGAGAAGGCATTTAAGATGATGCCCAATTGCAAAAGGGAGTCAGCCATGTAAAGTAGCAAAGTCTTCTGGTCAGATGAATGACTGGTGGTCGAAACCAGGAGAATGGGAATCCAGCACCTTGATGTGTTAAAGGAATAGATTAAGGTGATGTTGGCTGGAGAATAACAGCCACTGAGGAGAATGAACAGAATAATGTAGATTAACATCAGGAAGGCAACCATATGCTTCAACATGCATCCAAAGGTGTCAGCCTGCAATGCTGCTCTGTGTACAATGCAAAGCAAGGATGGGGTGTTCTCTGGCTGCACCATGGAAGACAAACTAGATGTGAAAAGGAAAAAGAAATAGTTTGTGGGCAGTGGTGAGAAGCAGTTGGGAGAGAAAATCTCTAGCATAGAATACATAGTCCACCTCTTTATTATATTACAAACACATTTAGTTTAAAGAGAATTTGTGTAGAAAGGAACAACAAAAATTTAAATCAAACAACTAGTAGTTTCATCCTGAAGTTAAAATATTGCTAAGCTTAATGGGAGAAATGTATACTCAACTCTATTGATGTGAATTTGTACTGTTTATCTTTGTTTACTCTCTCCTCCACTCTTGTAAATATCATCTTAGATTTGTTTCAGGGTCAACTGAAGCTTTACGTATTCCTTGTGCTTTTGGGGATATCCTAACTCAAGGGGACCATTTTTGTTTTCTGAAATTAAAAAAAATAAATATTTCATTTCCTTGAAATATTTCATAAAGTAATAATTTCATATATTCCTGAGGGAACATCAGTATTTGGGCATTAGAAATATTAAAAGATTGTATAAATTATAAATGGTAAGATACGTAATGTTGGAAGAACTTTTTGATATTCCTGAAATTACTCCAGTGGGTATCCTCCATTTTTCCTCTGTCTGTGTCAAACTCAGCCTATAACCTTAGGACATCATTACAAAAAGTTCAGCAATGAGCAATATAATCGCGAATGAGGTTAATATTAAAATTTGATATTCCTCAACACTCATCTCATTCATCTTTTTTATGTGGTGTGACCTAGAAGTATAAATTGATGTGGACTGAGCATTATTGTGCAAAGGTCAGGACTATTTGTTTTAAATTTACTAGGTTGCAAAGCACTGGCAAAATACATTATTACTTTCAGATACCACTTTTCTTTATTTTTTTGCTTCTATAAATAAAAAGCACAGTACTTATTAAATCAAAAAAAGTACTTGCTATATGTGAGCTCTACACATTTCCATTCTAAACATGAATTAATGTAAAATACAGCTGTCTTGTTTGAAATATAGTCGAGATCATTTATTCTGTGAGATGTGTATATTATATATCTGGTGACATAAGAGAAAGTAATATATTTTATATTTTATTTAAATTTATAGAAATAGAAATAATAGCATCCATGCTCCTATTATTCCCAGATTTTTGGGTGTTATCTATACTGTTTTTATTTTCCTTGTTATGCTGTATCCCCAGTGAATCTGCTTGTGTATCATATTAATCTATATATACATAAAAACTACATATTTGCATGATTTTATTATAGAGATTAAATTAATTTTTCAATAAGAATTTATCAAAAGTTTAAAAGTCTCTCACATATACGGCATAAATCATTGCTTATCACAATAGCATATTTTTATAAAGGCAGCCAAAATTAACCACATTGTGCAACAGAAGAAACTTGGGCACAAACAAAGTCAAATGATCTGTTATTAATTCTGAAAATAAAAATAAACTCATTCCATTGCTTCCTATTTATCCAAATATTATTGGTATTACAAACATTTTAAATGTTCTTTGATCACCTAAACACCAATATCAGTTGATAGGAAGTCAAACGAAATGAAAAAAAAGCATTAACGTGTTACTTGTGGTGGTACCTGTCTATAATCCCAGCACTTGGGAAGCTGAGGCAGGAGGATCGCCAGGAGTTCTTAGCCAGCCTGGGGTACAAAGTGACTTCAAGGCCAGGCTAAGCTACATAGCAAGAATCTGTCTTAAAAATAAAATAAAATAAAATAAAGAAAATGGGACATATTTGTGTTCCAGGTGCTCTTTGCTCTTCTCCCTTGATGTAATTCATCTTCCTTTTCCAATGCTCCTCCACTGAGCATTTAGTGTGTGTGTGTGTGTGTGTGTGTGTGTGTGTGTGTACATGCACAGTACACGGAAAAAGGCTCCACATTTCAAAATTCTCCAATGTTACAGAAACAAGAAACTATTCAAATTGCTGGTTTTGAGGGAGACAGTCTTCTGCGAGGGCCTAATCTGGTACTTGGGCTTACAAACTCTATACTATTGTATGATTACTAACAGTGCTTTTTTAAAAGGAAATTAAGAAGGAGATTCACTTAGCTACACAGCGTGCATATATGTGATGAATATAAATCTGTATAAATCATTTTCCCTTAACCAGTGATAGATTTTTTGCCTGGGAATCAGGACTATGTCACTGATCTCCAAGTTTCTACCTCCCAACAGGAAGGGGGTTAAACTATCATTATCTACTGACAACATTTATGGCTCTTATGATTTGTACACTGTAGATGAACTTAAAAGACAAAAATGTGACTCTAAGAGAAAAAAAATAAATAAACTTGCCCTCCTCTGGGGCCAAGACAGCAGTAGTATGTTACACCAACATTTTTCAACATTCTTGTAATTATTTTATTCTGCTTTATATATTTCTCCCTGACATTTTGAGTTCTTCCAACTTGTCCTTTCCTTTTGAAACTATTGCTTTTGGTAGTATAAGAGGGATTATTTGTGTGATTTATTATCCCATTGAGATTTCTTGATACCTAACACTATCGACTTGAAAAATAGGTAAATAACTGTATTAAGATGGAGGGTGGGTAAGAAATATGTAAACTAGCTTTAACAAGGAGCCTGAGAACTTTTTCTGTGAATACTTAACCCTCCTCATAAACAAGGTCCTTTTTGGTTTCTTCATGATCTAGCAATTCTAGGCTGGATATGAGAAAATTTGCAATTATATAGTTAAAATTATCTTGAAAAATGAAAGTAGAACATCAAAAATTATTCAATAACTACAAGCTGAATTTCTTCAAGGCACATTACAGGGTGTCACTTTGGAATTTCAAAGGTAAATATCACCAAGAAACCAATAATCACATTAATGGCCACATGGCTGCTCGAGATCCAGAAAAGGAGTCTCTGGTGAAGTAGTTGAACTACTGAAGCAAAAGTAGGTGTTAACTAAGCAAAGAGGAGAGAATTCAAGTAGAAGCAGGATTGGAGCAAGGCATAAAAACAAGCTCATAAATCACATTCTGAAGGAATGCTGCAGAGGGAGGGAAGATAGTGAGATTTAATACAGAAAGGTAACTCTTACTTGAGCACAGAAAGAGAAGAGGTGACCAGTGAGACTTAAACAGACGGACGATAAAGAGCAGCCCAAGTACAACTTAGTCCAAACACAACTTAGCAGGGCAAATTAGTTTTTCTCTCCTAATTGTCATGGTAAATCATTGAATTTTTTTTTTTGTACCGGGGATCGAACTCAGGTGCTTGCACTTGAGCAGCAGGTGGTGAAACCACTGAGCTAAATCCCCAGCCTATCATTGAATATTTTTAAGTAGAAAGAAGAATGTGTGTGCGTGTGTGCACATGTGTTCACACATGTGTTGGCTGAAATATGTGTATATGACCACATATAAACTGTGAAAAGATCACTTTAAAATCTTTTAAACTTGGAGTCCTTTATTACACTTTAAACTGTTTAGAGAATTTAAAATATACAAACATTTTAATGTAATAAATCAATAATCTCCATGAAACCTTTCAGTGTATTGGAAACTTTGAAGAATACTTAAAGAAAAAGAAAAAAGAAGGAAAATATAAAAAAGAGGAAGGAGAAAGAACATGTTGAATATGTAACACAAAGCAAAATTTCAGGAATGAGTTCATATATTCTAAAAACTTGAAAAGTTGGTAATGAATTAATTTATTAAAAAGAAAAATTGTCTGATTAAATGGAAATTTTCTCATCTACTTTCTGCTTATAAATGACTAAAATATTAATGAACGTATAGTGTTAGATCATAGGAAAGCAATGATTATAACTTTTACTATATGTGATAAGATGAATGAATTTTTAAAATGTAATGGATGTAGAAGAGCCAAATGCAGAATATTACAAATTGTAAATTTGTATTTATATAAGTATTACAAAATTGAGCAAGATGTTTCAGGATGCTTTCTTAGAATTAAAATGATAAAAAATATGATGGGTAGGTATGACAAGAAATGCTTCTGATGTGCTGGCAGTGCACACTTCTTGTAATTGTATAGTAGTTATGAGGGGTTACTCTGTGATGTACCATTGAATTATAGCTATTATGATAGTGAAAATGTACTTGGAAATATTTGGGAGATAGAAACAGTATGGTAAGGCAGATAAGAGGCTCTTAGGATGACTCCCATTGTGGGCCATTCACAAGACAAGCAATTTTGATAGATGTCAGATACGAATGCAGTCTGAAATTGCAAAATTCAAGACATATTTAGACATACAAATAGAAATGCCAAATAGGTAGAGGTCCAAAAAATAATCTGTTATTTTCATGTACACAAAATATATAAATTTAGGGAGTATAAACTTAGAGATGGCATTTGAAAACATGAGATTGTGTTGAGCGAGCCAGGGCCAGCAGAGTATATTCTAAGGTAAAATCCTGAAAATGTTTGATAAGTCACCATGAGATTTCCAGAGGAGAGTTGTCCCTGAAAATAATTAACAAACTTGGGTATTATGGTGTTGAAGAATACAAAGAAAGAGAATGATTAGTTTGAAAAGGGCATAATCAAGAATACAGGTTTCCTCTTAGAAGCCCAGCAAAATGAGGACTGACAAGTGTGCTTTGGACTAAGAACACAGTGATGTTTCTTCAGCTGAGCGTTAGTGATGGAAGTCCAGTGACAGTAACTTGAACTGTCACTAGGAGGTCAGACTTTAGAGGATTCTATGAAATCGTGATAGTGACGAGGAGGACAGAGAGTAGCTTATTGGAAATAATATATACATATATATTCTATAATATATGAGAGAGGACAACCATGCGTGAAATACAATGATATATATGCACGTTTAAGTAAAAGCCCTGACCATTAGCTGATACTTGTAATGTGTACCTCTTTTTAATGCTTTCTAGTGTGGTCTCATATATTAAACTGCTGAGAAGATTTCAGGTTAAATAACTTGATTCTGAGTAAGGACAGTTTCACTGTTCCTAGATGCATAATTACATAAAGATACTTTTAAAAATATGTTATTTTTAAAAAGGTACTATTTAGCTTCTAAGTAAAGTGAGTGAGGGTATTTTTTAGTAAGTAAAAGATACAAATGGTCAAGTAAGGATTAGTTGCATCAACTTTTCTTAAATGTTGGATGATTCTAATCAGATAACTTGGCAAATAGCTCCAGTATTTATAGACAAAACACATGCCTGCAAAATTTGAATCCTTTTTTCCTTTTTTTTTTTTTTGGTACTGGGGATCTAACTCAGAACCTTGTGCTTGCAAGTCAGGAGGCAGTACCACTGAGCTAAATCCCCAGCCCCCAAAATTTGATTCCTATCCTTTCACATGACTAATAAAAATGAGAACTTAAAAATTTTAAGGCTGAGATATTATATAAACATAGTTGCTAATATTGCTGGCATACTTAATAGTTTTTAATAGATTCTTCCAACAGCTAATTTCAGGTTCAAATCAGTTTTGCATTTATTGTTAACAAACACATAGCTGGCATTATTTTACAGTTGCGAGAAAATTGCTCAGTTGGGTCAATGACTTGCAGAGATTGTTATGACTAATTTTGACTTTGCTCTTTTGACATTTAATTCAATCCCTTTCCCTCTTTTCTACAGGTTCTACTTCTACAGTTAATACTGTAACATAAAGTTAGAAGGTTTTGTTTGGCTTTTTGTTCCCTCAAATAATTTGTCCCACATCAACTCTAATTGGCTGTATCCAGGAAGCAGTCTTTGGCAGAATAGTGCCTATTTTTGTACTAATACATTATGGGAATATCTTTAGACAGAGCCAAATTATAGAACATAGGTGATAACCATATTCAATTTGATTATTTACATAAGTATAGAGAACCAAATATTTCTAAATTTTTCTATGTCCTCATTCCATACTGAGTAAATACATGTGAATATGGTCAACTTTAATGTAAAATATCAAAATGTATCTTTTATTTAGTTTCCAGGAAACATCAACATAGTGGTTAAAATTGCGTTAGTTAAATTAAAAGTCTAAAACAGAATCAGTCTTGTATAATAATAAAGACTCCCTTTTAAAAATCCATAATTTGAAGGCAACTATTAAAAATTATCAGTCTGAGGTCATACAAATATTCGTTTAGATTCTACTTCTATCAATTTCTAACCATAGGTCACTGGGTAAGTTGATTGAAATTTCAGTAACTGAATGAAAATACCAAGAGGCATGATATAGTTCTAAATTATATTTCTCAAGAGAATATTTTATACTTTCCACTTTTAAAGGAATTGCATGAATTTGGGGAGATAAATGTATGTGCTGTAGTTTATTCAGATGTGTTTCAAACAGCTTTTATATCACAAGTTGCTTTCATCAGCAGTAAGCCAATTTGTAGGTCATACTGTAGAAATATATTTTCCCAATTCCAATTGTTTACTTAATTGGCTCATTAAAGGCCCATAAATACTAAAGATGTCTTTAAAAATAAACTACTATATTGAAGAAAAAGGCAAAATATAAATACAAGTTATTTAACTTTATATCATTGCCTACTAATTGTAGTTAGTGAATAAACAAAAGAAATGTTGAAATGTGTGTTTCTCTTTTTGGCACACTGTTTTCTTCAAAAGCATCTTTAGCTACATAAAATGGCAGAATTGGGCATGTCTGTTTAGTGGTTTATGTTGACTGCAGGGAATTTTAGTTAGCCCCTGAATCTAATCAATACCAAAGATGGTTAACAAGGAGTTTCCATAGCTATGGAGCTATCTGAAAATTCTATTAAAAACAATTATCAAAACACTCTTATCACATTACTTATCAGTAGTCATTAATATGTAGGATTACAACATGATCACAATGGCCCAAGTTCTATGCCATGCACTTCACCAATATTATTTTAAAAAATCATTATAGTAGCCTCAAATATAAGGAAAATCATTATTTCCATTGCATTATGTGAAGGAATAGAGTCTAATAAATTAGGAAGAGAAATGTAGCAACTTCCCAGGTTCATGTTGCAGGGAATAACATGGCATATCAAGCCAGATTCATCATAGTTCTATATGTGATGTGGCAGGACTGGACCTTAATTGAAGAGGTTCATGCTATTTACAATGAATCAAAAAATTTATTAATTTCAATAACTGTAGATGGACAATTCTCTTCACAACCTTTTCTCTCTCTCTCTCTCTCTCTCTCTCACACACACACACACACAAACACACACACACACACACATACTGCATGAATAACACAGTGGACTCGAGTATTACTCTGATTAGGATGATACAAAATTTCTTCCTTTTGTTTCTCCTTTAAAAGTCACTGGGGAGATTCCCTTGCATTGTGAACAAAAGGTCATATACTTTAATAAAATTTGTAAAAGCAATCACTCTTGCACCGCATCAAATCCCTTTTTAATCTGAATTCCTTTTACCATTAGAAGTGGTTGGAGTAACCACAGGAAGTT
This sequence comes from Heterocephalus glaber, assembly GCF_000247695.1. The sequence goes on from NW_004624779.1 coordinate 17,387,936, forward strand.
CTGGGACCTGGCAAAGAGGTGGAGGGCACCTCAGAGCCCAATGGGCTGTGACGCTAATACAGCCAGTTTCAGGCCTGCTTATCTGCATAAACGCCTTCTAAGAGCTACAGAAAATTCTCTATCCAAAATTTGTATTTTTTCTGCAAGAAGTAGGAATATTTATGAAAGCCCTTTTAAGAGAGGTAGCAAAAACTGAACTGTATATGGAAGCAATGTCAAACTAAATAAATGCACATTATTAAAGTCAAGTTAAAGTAAACTTCTAACATTATATACATATTGTATATGTGGTGTATCTGTCTCCCTGAATTAAATGGAATTTCTGTGAGGAAAAGGACTTTAGTTTTTCTTTTAATTTTTTTTTATTACTGCAGCCCAGCTCCAAGAAGAGTGCTTGTACATATTAGGTACTTACTAATTATTTATCAAAGAATGACTGGGCTTGAATCAGAACATTGTCAGGCAAAACAACCTGAAAGAGTCAGAGTTGCCCTAACCTGAAGAATTCAATAGAAATAGGATTATATTAGTGTTTATAAATAATGAATGTCTCATTTAGAAGGTTTTATCATGAATACTGAAAATCTAGAAAATGTCTTTTCGATTATTTTTTGGATTGATTGAAGTCATAGTCTATTTCAGGACTAAGAAGAATGTATTGTATCCTTCATTTCAAGATAAAGGCAGTCTTGAATGATATGTCATTATGTCATAGAGTCTTAGCTTGGCAAAATTAAACTTTCAGTTCGCTTAACCTCCTTGGACTGATTCAATACCTAAGAAGCAAGTTTCATATTCCCATATAAGACACCTGTCATGGAGATGATATGCCACTTATACCCAGTTTTTCAATAGAGACGTCTCATGCAAATTAAGTCAGGGATTTGTAATCATGATTTGTTCTCTCTTATATAGTTTGGTCACAGGAAAAAACTATGATAATTACAAGTGCTTTAAGTAATTCCTGTTGCAAAGATAGTAATGTCTCTGAAAGGCAATAAATTGACATTCTAAATACTCTGCTATCCTCCATAGATAGATTTTCTGGGATTTAAAAAGGAGCATAAAATATAGCTGGTTTCTTCCTAAAAGCTCTTATTTTTACCATTTTTATCTTCCAGTTCAGTTGATTCTGATTGAGGAAGTCACAATATTAATTGTATTTTGAGTAGAACATGAAGCAGTTACATCTACATTATCTCAGATAATATATCAATATACCAAGAGAAATAATATCATCACTCCATTTTTACAGATGAAGAAAAGATCAGCGATATGTGTTAATTTGTTCAAAGTTTAAGGACCAGTAAGTATTTTAGTCATTTACTCTTTGGATTCACTGAAGATCTGCTAAGAACCAGACACTGATCTGGATTTTAGGAAACTTTGATTACTAATCCAGCATTCATTCTTCTATCTAAAAAGACAGACATGACTATGTACTAAATAAGAAGTTAGTGTGTGCTATGGAAATAAACAGAATTGTGTCAGGGTAATCAGGAGTTCTGGTGATGGTCAGCTCAAGCCTGATTGAGATAAATCTTTGAGCCCTGAAGCAAAGCTTGAAGAGTTAATGAGCTTAACACCTTGAATATCTGAGGAAAGAGTGTTCCAGGAAAGGAATGAATATGTACAGCGACACTAATATAAAAAAAAATCATTTGGCATATTCCAGAAATAGCAAGAAGGCTATGGAGATTAAAATAAAATTAATGAGGGAGAATGACAAAAAATAAAGGCATACTTTATAATTTTTGAGGACTTTATTTTGGAGTCCTGGAGATCGAACCCAGGGCATGCCAAAAGCTAAGGAAGCTATACCTCGCAGCCCATTTGAAGGAATTTCTAGGCCTTTGTAAGCATGCTACCTTTTACCCTGAGTGAAGTGAGGGATGATTAGAGGGTTGTGAGCAGTGTGATAAAAATCTACTTTATCTTTTTTTAAAATATTATTTTACTGTAAGAAAAATAGGCTAGAGGGTTGTGCAAGAGTAGAAGCAGGGAAATCTCTGAAGAGCAATAATAATAATCTCATCTGGAGAGTCTGTTAGCACATATCAAGGTGGTAGCATTCGAGGTATTGAGAAATAGATGGGTTCTGGGTATATTTCAACTGGAGTCAACAGGATATCTTAAGGGTATTTTGTGTGGGGCTTCAGAAGAATTCAGGAAAATTCAAAGTTACCCAGGCATGAGTACCCAGATGGATGGGATTATCACAGACATAATAAAATGATAAATGGAAGTAGTACTGAAATACAACCTGGAAGTCAGTTTTGGTTAGGGTAATTTAGTAATGTCTATTTACATCCTAAAAGAAAGCCTGAGTTGGAAGTTAGATATAAGCATAGAACTCAAAAGAGAGATATTGAGGTGAAGAAAAAATTTTGGAGTTGTAGATTATAAATAACACATGAGGACATGACACTGAGGAGATTCACCAAGGAAGAGAATTGTGATCATCCAAGATAAAAACTGAATCTTAGAAGCACTGCCAAACCCAGAAGACGAGGACGAGCTAGGCTGTGCTAGAGGATATATTAGCAAAGTTAAAGAAAAAACAAGAGAATGTGACATCCTGAATGCCAAGTGAAAAAACTGGGTGAAACTTTGTAGATCATCTCTAATGTTACTGGTAGGTAAAAATGGAGAGAACAAAAACTGACATGGATTAGCTACTAAAGAGTTAAAGTGACCTTTATAAAATCAATTTCGGTGGAGTAACTGTGTTCCAATTCTCTAGAGTTAATTGAAGAAAATAGAAAAGGAATTAGAGTCTTTTGGTGCAGTCAACTCTTTAGGAGTTTTCAAGAAAAGCAGTAGAGAAATGAGAAAGACACCCAGAGGGAGCAAGGATTTTAATTTTTTTATTTTTAAGAGCCATAAAATAACATGTTTGTGCAATGATGGGAAATTATCAATAAAAAATAATTGTTGGAGCAAGATTCATGAATTGGAGGGTGGGGAGGGCCCTGCTAAATTCAAATGGTGGTGCAATTCTGACTTATGTAGGAACATGGATTCTTAATAAGTGGGAAAGCTAAATGGGAGTTCAAAGCAGGTAGTAGCTCTAGAAGTACCTTCTAGGTAGGAGTCTCTACAAATTTATCTTCTAGTTGTTTCTATCTTCTAAGTAAAGTAGGAAGCAAAGTTATCAGTGAAAGAGGGAAGATGGGAGAAGTTGCTGGTGTTAAGAGATTGAGAGAGTATGTAGACCTAAAGCTTAATGTGCATACTAGACATCATTAAAAGCCCATTGGAGAAATGTCTGCACATTTTAGATGCCCATTTTTGAATTGGGTCTTTGAATTTGGGGGGTCTGATTTTTTTCAGTTCTTTAAATATTCTGGATAGTAGTCCTTTGTCTAAGGTACAGCTGCTAAAAATTTTTCCCCACATTGTAGGTTGTTTCTTAGCTCTGTTGGTGGTTTCTCTTGAAGTGCAGAAGCTTTTTAATAAGATGAGATCCCAGTTGTTGATTCTTTGTGCTAGTTCCTATGCTACTGAAGTTTTGTTCATGAAGTCTTCTCCTATGCCAATGTCTTTAAGATTTCTACCTAACTTATCTTCCATCAAGTTTAGTGTTTCTATCTTAAATGATTAAAATGAATAATTGATACTTTGAAATAGGAAAAAGTCTAAAGGGGTAGGAGTGTTGGGAGGGGAAGGGGAAAGGAAAGAAGGGAAAGGAAAAATTATGAGAAAAGAAAAAAAGGGAAATGAAGTATTTAAATAGGGAAGGGTGGAGGGGGGGAGCGGCGCACAGGTATGGGGGAAAAAATAAGAACCAAGATACATCATGTACAGGTACAAGCACCCAATGATAAATGTAAACGTATTGTATACCTAAAATGTACCAATAAAAGAACTTAAGGGGGAAAAAAAGCCCATTGGAAATCCAGGACAACATATTTACAGTGTTCCTCGACTGCATGGTCAAGTTCAGCTATCCTAATGCAGTTTCATAAAAAGCAAATGATTGGGTTGATCACCATATCAAATGTCAGGGTCAAGGTATCTTAAATCATGAAATCATAGACATTTAATGTAGGTAAGAGGAAAAGCAAGGACACCAAAGTGCTTTCTTTTAGTAAAAACATGTTTTCATCATCCCTAATAATTCACGTATTATGCTAGGTCCTGTGTATATTTCAGTAAGTAAAGTAGAACCTGCCTTATTAGAAACTGTATCTCAAATGGAAAAATAACAGCGAAACATCCACAATTTTACATTTCAAAATTGATAAACATTATTAAGTAAACAAACTGAGTGCTGCAGAGGGAGTGAATCTCTATGTTACATATGCTTATGTGTGTGTGTGTTTCAGCAGTTAACTTAGGTGTGGTGGTCAAGGAGAATCTTTCTAAGCAGCCATATGCAAGGTGAGACCTAAAAGATGAAAAAATATCTTTCTGAGTAAATAGCAGAGATAGGGTAGTCAAGGTACAGGAACGGATACCGGCAAAACTGAAAGGGACAGAGGAGATTTCTTGGCATGTTTAGGAAACCAAAGGGAGACCAGCATGGCTGGGGCACAAGAAACAACAGAGTGTTACAAGATGAGAGGAAAGAAAATCAGGAGCCAGAGTGAAGACAGAATTCAATTTTCAACATGCTTAGTTCTATACTAAGTATACTTCTATTCTATCATAATCAGACGTGATAGTCATTGATAAATATAATTCAAGTTCTACTTATAAGCCTTGATTTCTTTTGAGAATCACGTGGTAGCACTTTTTCTAGCTGGTAGTAATATTCTCCCTTCTCCAGATTCTGCAAGTACCCCTTCAGTACTGCTCTGTATACACCAGCTCTGTGGTTTTCTCTCTGAAATAATTGGATACATTAATCTATGCTAATGCAGAAATGATTCCTAATGACTCTGGGCATTACCTCCCTGGTACATTTACATTTTAACAGGGATTTTCTAGTGACATAAAGAAGTGACTCTATTAGTGCAGATTTTAGATGCTAAGTGGACTATTTCAGAATTATTCAAACTCGACTATTTTTCTAATTCCATAGCTTGCAAAGTTTGTACTCCACCAGCGATACCGAGAAACACATACTTAATGTGGGAGAGGTATCCCATAATCATCTAATCGCAGTGGTATGTTTCATACTCATGCATTGCACTGCTCTAACAGCCAGTGAGCCTCAGGCTGTCTGCAGATGATCTGTTCATATTGCTGATATACTTTGCCACTTATATGAGCTCCATGTTTTCTCAAGCTTTCCATCATTCAGGAAGATGATGTATCGTATTTTATTCTTTTCCTGCAGAGCTTGTTATAGTCTTTAGCAATTGTTCAGAAGGAATATAAATCCTCCACATGAGTGTATTATGTGGTAGTCATGTCTTCTAAGTGAAATTGAGGTCTAAAATACTAAAAGAAGAAGAGCATTTGCAGTTCAGTCAATTATAAGAGTGTATGTTCCTTGAAAATAAGACACGAAAGATTAGCTGAAAATATGGTTATTTCATGAATTTCTGAGCCCTATGAGAACTGAATAATATATGGGCACAGAGGATAATAATTATGAGTAATTTCGGATTTGTTAAAGCTATTTTCTTTTTGCAGGAAAAGCAACCAAAAGAAACAATTGAATAGATATTTAAGGCCAGCTTAACTAAACTGTGTGCTGTATTAATGTAATGATCTTAAATTATCTTAATGCAATGAGGAACAAAAAGACAATTGGATTCCAGATAAAAAAGAGAAATCAGCTCTTAGGAATGAAATAAGACTGGACAAAGAAGCTAAAGCTGAAGCTCAAAGAACCTCAATTCTTTCCTAAGAATTCTTGCCTATCTTTGTGAACTATCAACTCCTGTGAATTGTACAAAGCTTGGAAAATATGTATTGGTGATTGAATTAATATTAAATAAAGAGGAAGCAGCAGAAAGATAAGAAGAAAAAGCAGAAAAAATAATCATCATTGCCAAAAATGCTTTTTCTATTTCAAGAAAAATTTCTTCATGTTAAGAAATAGCCATAAACATGCATAGTCTACAACAGCATGAAGAAGACTTCTCTAACTTTAACCCTACACCATCCCTCCCAAAAATGTAGCATGGAAGCAACGTGATGTTACCCACTCATCTTTTTCTCCTTTTTTTCTTGTTTTTCTTTTTCCTTGTTTCCTACTTACAAAATAATATTTTGCTTTTGTGCAGTGAGAGCTCACACTCTATTTTGTACAAGGGAGGCTGCTTTGATTCATGAATCAATAGTGAATAAAAACTAATTGAACGTATAGTTAAAGTTATAGTGATTTGGTTTTTTGACAAAACATATTCCCTGCCTTTCCGGTCAAGTGACATGTATCTTCATTGCTGTTCTCCAATACCTTGTGCTTTTGTCTTATGAACTCAATTTATGGCCTCATTTACTTCTTTATCTTCTTCAACTGTCTGTGAGTGCTCTGAAGTCACTGGCTGTATTTGATCTCTATATATGACGTGTTTAGCATGATACCTGGCATATAAAAGATTATATATATATGTAAGAAAACTATATATGTGTGTATATATATATATACATATAGTTTAAAGAACTAGTTAGGAAAACTATTGTTTTTAGTTAAAACTATACATATATATAATTAAGAAAAAAAAAATATATATATATATTTAAGAAAAAAGGAGTAGTTAAAGGGGCTCACTGTCCACACAAGCAGTCAGCCTGAGAGGCCCTGCACCCATTAGCATGTCTCTCTGGGAAAGGATGGTTCTTTTTGTTTCAATACTTGTGGGAAATTGTAGAATTTAGTTATCTAGTTGTAAGAATAGATCACAAGAAGTTTGTTAACTGAGAAAATTAAGTAGTTTCTGGGAAATTCCACAAGTCTGTTTGTTAAAAGAATGCCAATAAACTTTAAGACACATTGTAAAAGTTTCACGGGAGAAAAACAGGTTTTCCTAGTTTTCTTATTTACCATTGCCCGGGATCAGAGGACCACGATCCAATGCCTCTATGGGTGGTGAGAGAGATACGACTCACTATGTACATCTGTCATGTTTGTGATGGGCCGCTGGGCTTGATTTCAGCTGAAATCGTCCTGCTCTCTTGATACCATCTGGTAAGAAGAGAGCTGTGGTGTGCTCTTTGATGTATGGGATTGTTGAATGGAAGCAGGGGACTTGTAAATTCACCTGTAGCTTTTATGAGTCACTTAAAGTCACTGGTTATCATCAGAGGTTAAAATCAGAAAGACGATAGCCAGAGTAACTAAGCTGCTTTCCTACATGTATAAAAGTCTTGGTTCTTTCCTTTGTGATTGCTGAACAGTGTCAGAGGAGTAAACTGCTGTTCATCCCCCAGGCTGTCTCCATTTCTTTCTTTAAAGGTTGGTGCTCTCCTGGGACTCAGGTCTCCCTTTAGAGAGACCACCAACAAATACCCATGTGTTTTTTGTCAAAGAATAATATAGTGGACTGCTTGAGAATTAATTTAAAATTATTTTTAAGTTCTTCTTTAAATGAGCAATTTTTTTGTTGTTGTTACTGGGGACCGAACTCCGGACCTTGCACTTGCAAGGCAGGTGCTGGAACCACTGAGCTAAAATCCCTGGCCCTGAATGAGCAATTTTAATGACATCTTTCATTCTTTGAATGGGGGAGAAAATTGCTTCCCAATGCACAGCTGCTGCACTGTTCTATGCTATAAAGAAAACTACATGGAGGGAATTAAACAAGGATAAATTTTTGGCTCTAACATTATTAGGACTCTCTAAGTCTCAGTTTCCTCATCTCTAAGGTGAAGATGTTTGATGAAATTATTTTCATATCTAAAATCTCCAAATGCACTATTAACATGGTTAAGTAATTCTGTGATAGAAAATTGAGAGTCTGATGAAAGTGTACAACTGACCAAAATACATTTATAATCACATCAGCTATATTACTGAAAGCACACTTTGTCACATTAGTTTTTCAAATGGTAGATGTCCATTAGTGGATCTTGAGATCAAATTAATGGAGCACAATCATCATCTACCCAAATAAAGAGAATAAAGCTTCCAAGAATACATGCCATAAAGTAAAGAAAAATAATATCACTTGAGTCTTTTACTATGGTAACCTTCACATTACATAGTTACATGTATGTGTTTTGGACCATGATATAAATTATATTTTTCATTCTTCATCAGCATCAACAATATTTTTAAGTTATTGATTTGAATTGTCTTCATTTGAGCTATAAGAATAGATACTTTTACTTACCTATAGTGGGATCATGATAATCAGGGAACTGATGACTAATAAACTGCATTGTCATTGCTGAAAGAAAAAAATTCAATAAAAATTCATTAATTCATCAATGTATTCAGTAACATAGTTTACCAATCTTTAAATAGTTTCTTCTGAGTAACTTCTTTGTGTGAGCACAAAATGATAATAAAAACAAGTTCTAGGTGGGGAAAAGGTAACAAATAATGCTAGGTGCTTCTTTGGAATAATATATTCAAATTATAAGTGTATTTAAATAAAAATTAAATCAAAGATAAGGAAGCTCTTGTTATGATGAGTATACAATGTAGCTGTATGGTTCTTCTTAGCTTGTTCTGGTTAAACAATTGCTAATGAGCAGGAAGATCTTTTCACTAAAGCACCTATATATTCTCTAAGACACACATTTCTCATTTTAAAAGCGAGGAGAGCTGGGGATATAGCTCAGTGGCACAGTACCTGCCTGGTAAGCATGAGGTCCTGAGTTCGATTTCTGTCACCAAAAAAAAAAATGTAAGGCGATAATCTCTAAGGTTTCTTTTAGCTATAACAGTTCTTCATTATATTATTTTCAAAGTTAAATCATTTCAGTCACTTTTACTTTGTCCAGAGTATGCTATTTACTACTTTTTTCATTACTTTTTTCTTTAATTCTAAACTCTCCATATTCTTTCTAAATCATTAACATAATACGATATGTGCCACAAAGCAAAAAGAGCAAACTTTAAAAGTACAGTACGTAATAGTTCCGTCTTTTCTCCTCCTCCTCCTCCTCCTCCTCCTTCCTTCCTTCTCTTTCTTCATATGTATGCACTGAAAGTATCCATGCCAGCTTTAGTCATGAGCCTCTGAGTCTTCCGCTTAAATAGACTTCAATCTTGGCCCATGTTCCGGCATCCTTGCAGAATTTGAAGAGGTTGATTGCAGCAAAAATTCTGCTAAGCCAATCAGAGATCATATCTGATTGCCCTGGCCTACCTTGAGCAAGAATCCTGCGAAGTTGGCTTACCAAGAATCATCCTACCCTTGATGTCAGCTCTTAGTAACTTTCCATCCATCAGTGCAACTCCTCTCTCTTCTTTCCCTTCCACCTCAGTTCTTGCTTGAGAATCTTCACTAGTCATTGTTATATGTAGTATTGAGCCCATTTGCATGCTCAAATTTCTTTTTCTATTTGTAACGGTTCCTGAAAAACATCTGTCTTTACTACTGTACTCTCCAGCTCTGGTTCTCTTTCACAATATTTTCACAGTTTAACTGATGTTCAGATCAGCGAAGACTCAGTTAAATTCAACAAACATGTAAAAGGCACTTTTCTGAACCTGCTGAGAAATGGGAAAAAAATGGAACTTGACCCTGTAGAAGAGAATTTGTTTACATTTTCATTGTTGTTTTCCTCCTTTCTTGGCATTGAGAAAGAATGTCTGCATTTTAAAGTGTTACTCAGTTTGACAGCTTTGGGAAATTTTTGAAATGCAAATCAACATTCCTTACAGATAGCCTTAGGAGTTAGAATATTTCAGAAAAACAAACTGAAAGCAACATGTTTATTAAATGGATATAAAGAATCATTTGGAGGTCATTTTTTTGTTCCGAGCTTCAGTGGAACTTGCTTCTGTCTCTTTGTCATCAGCTGGTTTCTGTCCAATTATAAGACAAAGGTCAAAGACGCTGGCTTAAATGATTAATAAATTTGGCTAGTCAGTACTCTCAGCTTCAACAACAATTTCAATTCAGTAAATTTAAGCTAGAATGAGAATATCCTCACTATGTTTAACTCAAAACAAAGAAATATACACCTGTTCACTATGGTAGCCAATTATCTAGGTTAAAATCATAAGGGTGTCTTTGTACCCTTCCCCTATATTACTCTAGGCACAAACATGAACTTTCATTTTCAAAATATCTTTGAGATATATCTTGATTTCTTCTCATATCACACTAGTCCCTAATCTTCCATTTCTTCTGAAACTTCTCTATTTCATTAAATTCAAAACTGTTTCCTCTGTAAATACTCTCCTTCTTTCCATTAGAACTTTTATAATGGTACCAGAATCATTAAAAAATAATTTCACTCACATGTCAACAGCTATTAGGATAATCTTTATCATGATATGCTAGCATATGTGGTCTCTTATAAACCATTTTTCACAATACTTTTCTATTTGAATTTACACAACTACCCAAACAGCGGTCTTGCTCTCAGACTTAATTATGTACCTTGCACCCATGAGCGAGTCTTCAGCCTGTGGTTTAGACTAGCCTTCACCTTCTTCATTTTGGGAACTCCTTCACCAAAGTTTAGTCAGGCTCCTCTGGACCCACTTCTAACTAAGGCCTCAACTTCTGCCTTCACCTTTTTGATAACCAGTTGTATCACTGTTTTATAACTCCATTTTAGCAAGAGTTCTGCTAAATTAGTTTAGAGAGCATCTGCCACCCTTTATATCTTATCACCCACCTAAATATCTGATCAAATTCTTTATGCCTCCCCTGGATATTTAATCACTTTGGCCTGCCTTCAGCAAGAATCCTATTAAATACACTCAGCCACAATCCTCCCCTCACCTCCCTTAATATTTATTCTTATTAATTTTCCACTTACTGATCCCCATCCTACTCCTTGGCTGTCCATCCCTATTCATCTTTGCTGTATTTGTAATTGAGTCCAGTTCTATACTTTAGTCTTTTTCCCTTTACTTAAATCCTCAATAAATTATGCTTTTACTGATTTAGCTACAGTTCAGTTCTAGTTTAACAATTCGAATAATCCTCAATATCTCTCAGTGTTCAAATCTCAGACCATTCAATCCACATACTGAAGCCTGATAGTCATAATGTTACAAAAAAGCATTAGAAAACATTGTGTATGGTGCCAGGCTACATTAATTACTATATTTTTGGGAAGGAATTGTGGAGACGAAAGAAATGTAGAAAAAATATAGAGAAAAGACATATAAGCATTCTACCAATTGGTAGATGTACTTAGATGTTAAATTTAAAAGTCACAGAACCTGAGTCAGTAACAGATATATTATCAAAAATTAATATTTTAGTTATTTTAAAGAATACGTAGCATATACTTAGATCATTGATACTGTACTTTAATTGAAACCTGGTGTTTATTAGATAATTGGAAAAAGCCCTTCAATTCTCAAATCCTTTATCCTACCTCTGAGGTAGAACCAAAGCAAAGGGAGCCAGCTGAGCTTTGTTCCCAATCTCTATAAGTTAATTTTAGAAAGATTGATTTGTAAAAGTGTTTTTTGTGCTTTACAAAAATGAATTCCTTAAAAATTGTGTGCTTCCATAAAATATCCTACCCAGTATATATTTTGTGGTGCATTTCAAGTTGTGTATGTCAAGAAACTGCAGACTTTTGCAGCCAGAGGAAAGAAGCTGTCCTTTTGTTCAAAATAATTACATTTATAAAGGGAATCTTCATTGCTGACATAAAGAAATAGTGGACATAAAGAAATAGTGAACATAAACAGGCTTTTTGCCTGATGTCCTCTTTCTGCCTAGAGAAGATCTTATCGTAAGAAGAATATATTGGGAGTCTCACAGCTGGCACACATAGGGGTTATGACAGGTGGTTATTACCCTTCCCCTCAGTCATCCATTGCTGCTGTCACCTGCCTTGCCCACCCACAAGACTCTATCCCTTTGTTTAGCTCTGTATCAACTCCAACTATCAAGCCATCCCAAGTCTCCTACTTTCTGTATGGCTCCCACATGTTTCTGCACATCGATAAATTTTGTTTGATTTTTTCCTGTTAATCTATCTATTATTAGTTTATTGCGCAGAATGGAGCTATTGAAACTAAAGAGAGAAAAGAATAAATATAAAACTTTATTACACTTACTAAACTAAATACTGGAGATAAGCAATCTGTTAAGTGCTTATTAGTTAGTGCTAAATTTTATTTGATGATATTTACATTTGAATCCTCAAATTTTGCAGATTCTATTGGTCCTTATTAAAGAACCTTTCTTTCAAGAACTCAAATATCACAGCTCTGTCTTTTTTTACAGAGATTTCTATTGTACCCAGTTTATATCTTAATATACTTGTTCTAAATATCAAATAAAAATGAGAATTATTCTCTTTCTCTCAAAACACATATGTGTACACACAATTGTACACAATATTGACATAGAGATCAACACATTCCAAAAATATTTGCCTTGGTAAATACCAATATAAATCAGAAATCACCCTTTTGATCAGAAAGTTAAGATATCTATGAAAAAAGCAAGAAATTTGAAAACATCTGGGAACCTTGAATCAAATCCACCTTTTAAGAATTCTTAACATAATGGAATTACTCTCTTGAAAAGTATTATATAAATTTCTTAACAGTTAAATTTTAACCCATTCAATGATGACAATACCTACCTAAGAAGGATAACAAATTGGATTCACAAAGTACATTAAAGAAAAACAAAAAAGCTGAGAAGTTAGTAAGAAAAATAGATTTTATAGATATGTATAAAACATACCTTGACCTGTCATTATTGTCCTATAAAGCATAATAAAATCCTTTAAAAAAGTTCAGAAAAAAACCCTTTCACATTGATGCCAGGAAACTTTCTATACATTCTAGAAAACTTGCTAAATTAACAGATTTTGAATGTTTTCAGAATTTAGCAGAAATAATTTTAATAAAATATTATTTGAAATACTTAAATGAAAGTCTATATGATATTAGGATGAGTTTATTATGGTATGTGATTCATTCACAGTCAAAATAGCTGCTAATCTATATTCTGCAATTCATTATTTTTGGTACTGGGGATCGAGCTCGGGATCTTGCACTTGTGAGGCAGGCGGTGGAACCACTGAGCTAAATCCACAGCCCCTTCTGCAATTCATATTTAAGAGACTACATCACTGAATTCAGCAGGAGGTCATGCATATTAACCAGAAATAGGAATTCTAAGGAGGAAATGAAACAATAAAATCAGCACAAGAATTGGGTTTTAGGAAGTATTTTGTAATGTCAATCAAGCCGACTTTTGTTTATGAATCTGATAAATACTATTATTGGACCCCTGAATCTCCATATCAAAATGAATCATTACATTATCACTTGTTTATATAAAGGTTATACATTTCTATTTTTTAAAATATTTCCCTTGTTTTGTTACTGTAGTTGAGCTATTCTTGATGGTATTTTATTAATTTCTTCGTTCCGTAACACCTATAGATAGTTTCAATTTTTACTTTCATTGTTGATTATCCTTAAGTATAATAATTGATTAATTCAGTCACTCATTGGTTAATAATTTATTTTGATAGAATCTCCTATGAAATCATTTGGTCTTTTTAAAGAGGTAATTCCTTGATAACTTTTCTATTTATTCTGTACATATTCTGATAAGCTTCTAAGCCTATTGAGAATTTTAGGAAATGGCAGTATCTTAAAAATTTAAGTTTTGGAATGTTATTTTCAAATATGTGTGAAATTTTATAATAATTTAAATTTTCATGATATAACTTGTTACTGTTCTTTATAAATTTCTTTGCTGTTTTTATTATTTGCTTAAAATTGCTAATAGTTTTTTATTGATTGCAGAAGACTGTAATATTGATTATGCCCAAAGCAGACTATAAAGAGTTAACCCCACAATTGACTTGTTTTGAGAAGTGAGTTTGGCTAAAGCCTTCGTGCAGAAGTCAGAGTAACTTGCACCCAAATTCCGTTCCCACAACTATAACCTTCTAACTAGAAGGACAGTGTTCTAATTGCAACAATGTATTTTGTCTATTTTGTTCCTAATTTGATAATGCTTTGTCTTGTCCTTTATGAACGTTGTTTACATTGATTTCCATAGAAACCACTGGTAGCTCACCTTTAACCCAACTGATTGCCAATAAAAGTCAGTGCCTGGGACTCACCAGCACCTTTGTTGGCTGTACCAGCATTGCTTGTTCTGGCACTCCACTTCCTCTCCTAGTCCTTTCTCTTAGTGTATTTTTCTCTCAGGCCTGCATCATATACTGGGCAGGTGGGTATTGGAACCTGACTACAGGGGTCTCTGGCATTTGATTTTAAAAATAATTATAATTTTTATTTTTATAATCATTGTTATATCTATTAATTTTCTTTTCATTAAACATCTGATTTACATCGTCTTTATTGCTCTATTTGTGTTACTTTTGGTATTCTTACTAATTCAGCTCATTTCTTTCTATTCTTTCAATTTTTGTTGATATAATTTAATTAATATGAGGTGCTCTCTGGTCTCTTCTTTATATGTACCCAAAATATTGTAATATTTTTTGTAGAATTTGTATAATATCTGTTTACATTTCTCCTTCATTTATGAGTTGAAAAATAGAAATATGTTTTCATTTTATAACAAATCACCATTTTGCTTGGTTCTTTGTTTCTAACTTATAGTTCTATAGCTTGGGTTCCATTTCTATCACTTTTTTGTCTGACCCTTTATTATTGTTTTTCTGCATTCTACAATGTCACTTTCTTGATTTCCACTTCAAATTAGTTTCCCATAATCATGTTGTGATTTTTCTTTATTTCTGAGATGATTTTGACTTTGTCTTTTCTTCAATTTCTTTCTTCTCTGTATATTTCTTCTTTTTAAAGTTCTTTCTGTTGTTCAATTTTGAATTTTTGATTCTGTTTATTTTATCTCCACACGATTGTCTGAATATAAGTAATTCAGTTAAGATTATTTCACTATATGTTACTGCTTTGTTGGCTTTTGAAGGAAAGTTTTTATGGCCATTGAAGTGTTGAGTAACAGTTTTATTTTTTTCTTCTGTTCATAGTCTTACATTATGTTTGTTTATTTTTTCCCTCTTCCTAGGTATTATATGACCAGAATTATTAGATCAATACCATTTTCTTTTGTTAGATTAGTAAAGTGCATTTTTATTGGGACAATATTGGCAGATGGTGAGGACAATGAGAGAAATTGACATCTTCTTATTTTAATCTTTTGTTTAAACAGGATCTTTAATTTTCATTATTGCCCTCTTTGTTTTTCTTTCACTGTCACATCTCTGAAGTGAAGCACCATTTTCTATTAAACTTCCCTCAGAAACCGATGCTCCCTTCTGGTACTATTCGCCATGTACTATGGAGCACATTCTTGTCACTATAAAAATATAAATTTCCTGTATAATTTTTAGTATTTTTGAAGCAAGCATTGGAATTTTCTCTTCCTGAGATTGCTTCATCTGCACTTCATGTAAAGTATTTCACTCTCCTCTCTATTCAAAGACTATTGTCTTCCATTTCTGAGTTCTTCAGAACCACAGCTTTGTGGTATCAGCAAAATCTCTCTGGAAATCCACCTGTGTTTCTTTGCTTAGATATGACTTGATATTCATGCTGTGGATAGCATGAAGATTCCTTTGAACTCCTTGCTAGTATTTGGCTTTAGGACAAGACATATAAAGAAACTCAGATTCAGGTAACCAGCAATATCTTCCTACTCAGTTCTTATTAGCCATTAAATATTGATGTGTAAGAAAGAGGCAATAAAACTCTTGAAATATACATCTCTGAAGCTTAATTTTAGAAAATAATAGGTCATTTCTCTTATGGATCATTTAGCTCCTATTCCAGACTATACCTATGCACTGAATTACTTCAGCTAGGAGACCAGAAACAGGTTTGTATAAGAAGGGCAAGAAAAATGAAAAAATGCCTATCACTATATCTCAATTTAGTCAAAAGCAGTTTGAGTAAAGAAAATTATGCTATTTGATCCCAAATTCTAAAAAATTCACCTGCAAAACATTTATTGAATATCTATTACATGCTAGATATTGAACATAGCAAGCAAATAATTGGTAGTTTTCAAACATATTAAATGCAAGATGTATTTTAAACCTCTTGAATTAGAAAATGAAGTTGCATGAATGTGTGCCCTGGCTTAAGTAGAATATATAGGAAAATTAATTTCCAGCTTTGTTTCATGGGGAATTTATTAGTGTAGAAACAAAATTTTTAGCATCTTTGCTACAATTCTTAATTTTCATTTATTTCAAAATGCTGCAGGGAGGATGGGGAGGGAAATGGAGCTCTAATCTACAGAATCTTTTTGGCATCTAGGATCCTTTTATTAATTTTTCATCAGTTGGGTCTTCAACCTCTTAGATCTCTACTGACTTCTCAACAACAAATTGAGAAAATAGTGAAAAAAGAGAATTCATTGAAAAATATATGAGAGGATATTTAGGGGAAAAGGTTATTATACATTATTTATCCATATGCTATTAATAAGATGCAGTTACTCAGCTTTTCCTGTTAGAAGGCTAAAGTAAGAGTTAAAAAGAAGAAAAGGGTTTCAGTCACATAACCTGCCAAGGCTATTTCTCAGGGTGTAACATATGGTGAGTATATTCAAAGGAAAAGTGTATATTTCAAATGCAGGAAAAACACACTGTCACTTTTATTCCCCCAAAGAGCAATCATTCTCTGAAAAACTAAATTAGGTATTAAAATTGCTTTGTTTCTTATTAGCTTTTAGGACAGCTCCTTGTAAATTTTTAAAATAAAGCCATATTTTAATTTTTGCTGAACACTTCAAAAATATTTAAAGAAACATTTGTTTAAATATTTTGCAGATTATGATAATCTAAATCTGGACACGTATGCTAGTTTGACAGCTTTAAAAATTTAATTTTCTAAACATTAGTGGATTTGAGATGGTAGCTAAAATGATTTGTTTTGCTTTATTCTGTTTACATGAACTATATAGCCATCATGAAAAATCTGGAAAAAGAACTAGTGATAGGAGGATAGTACTGTGCCATGCCTATAATTGCTTCTCTTTATGGGTTTGTCTTTTACTGGGATCATGAATGCAAAGAAATATAGAGTAAGTATAAATTAAGAAGATATTTGATAAGAAAAGTAAAATCAGTCATGGTAATTTCAAGAAAAGTAACTAGATAAGAAAAGAAAGAATATTTGGCATACTTAAATAGTTCTTGTCTCTTAATTACTACAGTTAGTGGATGATCTTTGTATAGGAGCCAAATATATATCTCTCACTATAGAAATGAACATTGACTACAAGTTAAGCTGTAGATACTGTGAGGAAGGGCCTGATTAACATCATATTAAAATTATATTTCTTTATGCCTATACAATTAATATGTTATATAAATATAGAACTTCTTAAGACTCTAAAATATTCATTAAATACATAAAATAAATAAGGACCAAAGCATTTTACAATCTATAAAACAGTAATAATGAGATTAAAAACAAACATTTTTTAAGTAAATGCATTGTTTCTGGACTTTCCTTTCTCATGGATTTTTTTTTATATTTAAACTTTTGTTTTATTATTCAGATAATCCCATAATTTGCTCTTTCATTTTAAAGTTAAATTTAAATTGACTGTTTCTTGTTTAGCATAATTCAGTATTAAACCATCGAATTCACCTTTCCAAACAATATGACAATACTATATATTATTCTCCCTGGAATGTCAGTAGTGTTTGGCCAGAGGCACAGACTATCAGTTATGGAAAAGAAAAATTATAAAAAGAAAGGAGTTATTTTGCATGAAATGAAAAACAAAATGATTAAAATACTGCATGAAATCACATCACTCATTATTTCTCCAGCAACACACACATATTGAAAGGGAATTTGATATTTATGGAAAGTACTAAACTGCACACTTTGGATAATAATATAATCTCATAACACAGAGATAAAGGATGATGAATCCTTTTGGGATGGATGGCTTGTCAGTGGAATAAGAAAGATGAGACTGAAAAATTGGTCACTAAGACGTAATTCCATTTCTTTCTTGATATTTTGGGGGGTTGAGATCCTGGAAAAATTATTGAAATTATACATCTTAATTTTCTTGTTTGAAAGGTGAAGGACAGAAGGAAATATAATTTAAAGTTGCCTCCAAAATAAACATTCTGTAATACCTCTTCATCTTATCTCTTCATCATCATCTGCTGCTGCTCCTCATTCATATAAGAATTGGTTCTTTCACCTCTTTTTTACTTAAGTCCTATATTATGTCTCTTTTCCTTTCTTCAAAGAAGAAATTTTAAAATTTCTGAAAGTTAATGACAATGATAGTACAACTCCACAAAACCTCTGAGACACAATGAAAGAAGTTCTAAGAGGAAAATTCATTGTAAGCAATGCTCACATTAGAAAACAGAGCAAACTCAAATAGACAATCTTATAAGACATCTTAAGATTCTTGAGAAACAAAGACAAACCAGCCCCAAATTGAAA
Organism: Heterocephalus glaber; assembly: GCF_000247695.1. The sequence continues at coordinate 17,406,420 of NW_004624779.1, forward strand.
TTAATGAAGAAAATTATCAAGATGAGAGTGGAAATCAATGAAATTAAGGCTAAGAAAGCAATGAATCAAAGGGCTGGTTCTTTGAAAGAATAAATAAAATACGTACTCCCCTAGCCAGACCTACTAAAAAAAGTGAGAAACGACTCACATCAATGGAGTTAGAGATGAAAAAGATGAAATTGCAACAGACACTGTTGAAATCCAGAAGATAATAGCTACTTCAAAAATTATATTCCAAAAAATTAGCAAATTTCTAAGAAATGGACAGATTCATAGAAACATATAAAATACCAAAACTAACCCAAGAAGACATAAATATGCTTAACAATTTAATAACAAGCAATGAAATTGACATAGTGATAAAGACTCTACCAACTAAAAAAGTCCAGAACCTGATGAATTCACTACTGAATTCTACAAAACCTTTAAGGATGTTATATCACCAATACCTCTCAAGCTCTTCAAAGAAATTGAAAAGAATGAAATGTTCTCAAACTCATTTATGGAAACGAGTAACACCCTAATTCTCAAACCAGATAAAAACTCAACAAAAAAGCAAAAACTTTCAACAAGATGTTAGTAAATAGAATGCAGCACCTTATCAAAAAGATGATGCATTATGATCAAGTAACTTTCATCCCAGAGATGCAAGGATGTTTCAACATACTTAAGTTAATAAATGCAATACATCACACAAGCAAATGCAAGGTCAAAGACCATATAATCATATCAATAGATGCCAGAAGGCTTTTGACAAAATCCAACACACTTTCATGATAAATACCCTGAGGAAAACAGGTATAGAAGTACCAAGCCTGAATATAATAAAAAATATATATGACATATCAATAGCCCTTATCATAGTGAAGGGGGAAAACTAAAACATTCCCCCCTACAATCAGGAACAAGGCAAGTATATCCATTATCACTTCTTTTATTCAACATCATACTTGAAATATTAGCCAGAGCAATTAGGCAAGAGAAATAAATAAAAGGGTTACATTTAAGAAAGGAAAAACTCAAATACTCATTATTTCCAGATGACATAATATTCTACATAGAAGACTCAAAGAACTCCATTAACAAACTCTTAGAGTTAATAACAAACTTTAGGAATGCAACAGGATACAAAATAGGCATGAAAAAATCATTAGCATTTGTGCACATCAACCATGAACAGAATAAAGAAATTATAAATATAATACTATTCACAATAGTTTTAAGACAAATGAAATATCTAGGAATTAACCTATCCAAGCAAGTGAAAGATCTCTACAAAGAAGACTATAGTACTCTGTGAAGGGAGAGTGAAGAGGACATTAGAAAATGGAAAAATGTCCTCTGCTCCCGGATATGAAGAATAAATATTGTGAAAATTGTCATATTCCCAAATCTGTTGTACAGATTCAATGCAACCCCAAATCAAAATACTAACAGCATACTTTACAGAGCTAGAAAAAGCAATCCTAAAATTCATATAGAAACAGAAGAGACCCAGAATAGCAAAAACAATTTTCGGCAACAGCAGCAAAGTAGGAGGCATAATCATACCTTGACTTCAAGCTACACTACAAAGCAATTGTGATGAAAAGGGCATGGTACTGGAACATAAACAGATACATGGATCAGTGGAACAGAATTGAGGGTACAGAACCTTCTCCAGATTTATTCAACTATTTAATCATTGACAAAGGGCCTAAAGCATATATTAGAAGGAAAACAGCCTATTCAACCAGTAGTGCTGAAAAAGCTGGTCATCAGGGTGCAGAAGATTGAAAATGGACCTTTCTCTCTCACCATATACTAAATTAAAATCAAAATGAATCTAAGACCTAAACATTAAACATAAACATTTAATGTACTTGAAGATAAAATATGTAAAACATTTTAAGACATAGGTGCAGGAAAGGATTTCCTAAACAGAACCTCAGTTGCATAAGAAATAATAGCGAGAGTTAACAGATGGAATTCTATGAGAGTACAAAGCTTCTGTACAGCAAAAGAACCAATCAGTAGTGTGAAGAGACAACCTACAGAATGGGAAAATAATTTTAGTAGCTAATCCTCAGAAAGACAAGTAATATCTAGAATATACAAAGAACTCAAAAGAAAACTAAACTACCTAATATTAAAGATTCAGTCAAGAAATGAGGAAGAGAAATGAACAGAAACTTCACAGAGGAAGAAATACAAATCGTCAATAAATATACGAAAAAATGTTCAACATCTCTGCCCAGTAGAGAAATGTAAATTAAAATAATGCTAAGATTCAATCTTACTCCAGAAAGAATGCAATCATTGAAAAAATCAGACAATAACAAATGCTCCATAGCTGTGGTGAAAAAGGAACCTTCTGTCTTGTTGGTAGGAATGTAATCTATACATTCATTATACAAATCAGTATGGAGATTTTTCAAAGAACTGAAGTTAGAAATTCCATATGACCCAGTAGAGATTCTACTAGGTATCTTCCTGGAAGAGATTAAGATATCAAACTATAGCAATTCATCCATTCCAATGTATACAGTGGCACACTTGTAATAGCTAAATCCTGGAAGCAGCCTATATACCCATCAACAGAGGATTGGATAAAGAAAATATGGTATCTAAACATAATGTAATACTACTTCCTATAAAGAATGACAGATTTGAGACATTTGTAGGAAAATGGAAAATATAATGTTGTGTGAAATAAACCAGACACATTAGCCTAAATACCATATAGTATCTCTCATTTGAGTGAGGCAAAGCTCAAAGAAAGAGAATAATAAGTGGTGGATCGAAGAGGACAAGAAATTTTATCTTTGGCAATAGGGAAGTGGTCCAAGGGAAAAAGCATGAGGGGTAAGGAGGAAGGGAAGGAGAAAAAGATATTCCATGTACTAATTCCATGCCTAATAACCTCAATTAATGTAAATATCACATGTGATAACATGAGTAAAGTTTAACAATATCAACAAGAATGAAAAATGGGATAGGAAAATTGGGGGAGGAGGAAGACAGGAGGAGGCAAAGGGATTAAAAACAAAAGAAACAAACTATGATATGCACTTGTAACCATTCTCCAAGATGATTGTAAACTGCATGAACTGCAAACATATGCTAATAAAATTGAAAACAAAGCAAAACAAAGAAAAAATGTTTTAAATTCTGTGTCTTCATTTGGTCAGGATTAAGAAACTACCTAGGAATCTAACTGACTGGGTCATAGGACTCCAAAGCCAGAGTCTTTCAATTCTGCTTATGGGCTTTCATTAATTCCTTTCTCTGAACTAAAACGGTTCAGAGAACTAACTGTGCAGAAGGTGTTTGGTGAATAATGGCAAGTATGTGCACTAGATGGTTGTATTTGAGTGATAAATAAATAAGTGAAAGCTTATTTCCTGACTCAAACTCAAGAAAAAAAATGTTGAAGTAATCTTTTATTTTTCCATTAGTCTTTATATTAACAAACCTTTTCTAAAATAAATTAAACTGAGGGGTGAAAATACTATGATAAGAAGCCACAGCATGGTCTATATCTCAAGAAAGGCATGCCTAACTGAAGTATAGCTGTGAAGCACCCAGGCAACAAACTACTAGATATCTTGAATGAGATTGGAGTTGTTAACCCATTCGAAAAGTCCCAACTGTTCTCATGAGATCCTTCTAAAGCCAAATGAATAAGGATGGACTAAGAATAGTGGTAAAATAAGCTTTTCATAAGATTTGCCAAAAAATTCTTAATTCTCTTTGCACCTTTCAGTATTGAAAACATTGAACTGTCTGGGTGACTGGTATCCTAATCCTATTCTAGGGCTGCCGTTTTTAACTAATTAATATATATCTAACATGAAGGGAGTTCTCTACTGTTTGTTTTTTTTTAGATTCCCACATATTCTAAGTTTCTATAAAATTAACATTTAGAAAGGGCCATAAAATATTGGTGATACGGTGTCTTCTAAATCAAACGAATACATCAGTATTTGTATATTCAGATGCATGATCTGTAATATAGGCAAATGCTAAATTTATGCTTCCAAGAGTTTGATTTTCTGAGCTCATTATTATGCTCTTGGAACAAAATCATCACAGTTCAAAGATAGGCAACCTGAGAATGTAATTTAATATTTTAATTGAATCGTATAAACTGGAGTCCCGATATGTCTCCATTTTTCCAGTGGGTGAATATGGAACAAGGAGGGACACATCAGAAGAGTTTGAGATTTGGGGGAATGAGGAATAAATTAGGAAACTGCATCACTTGGTCAAGAGAATGATGCTCAAGTTCAGTAATGAGTTGGATGGAAGCAGTGACTTTTTGCAGTTCTGAGTGTTTCTCCTATAGAACTATCTCTTCTAGTTTGGCATTTCCCCCTTTTATAAATGCACTCCTAATCGAAAGAAATTGTGCTTTCCAGAACTTTAAAAACTCTATTCATCTTCACTGACTGATTTTCAAGGATGATCGATGAGACACACACAAAAAAACAGTGGATATTAAAACTCAATATTACCAGTCATTATTTATTTGCTCTATGCTGACAGTTTATTTTTGTACTCAGTGAAATAAAGATGAAAAATAGACATTTTCACCAATCTTTTTTCAAGTCTTTTATCATTTAGGATCAACCTCATCTGCTTAGGTAAATGAAACACCACTGAAGCCCCGCACACTCATACTGACATATGTAAATATGTCTATCCCTTTAGCTCCATTCTTTCAGAATAATTAATGAAGACAATTGTTGGAGTCTCCTTCGTATAATTGGGTGATGGAACTGCAGAGAATCTTGAATTTCTCAGATTTTAGAACATGTACAATTAATCTTAGGAGTTATCATAGAAATAATATCTATGTTATATAAAGTGTAATTTCTCATTATTTGCTATAATAAGATTTTATTCTGTCTTGAGACACTAATCTTGCAGTGAAAGAATATTCAGGCATTTCAGAGAGCCCTGTTAGTAATCAATAGGTATCAACATTTATCTGGAGTTAGAAGATTCTCAAAGCAGGATACCTGTGATTTTTAGGTGTTGCCATTGTATTTCCATAATTTCTAAGCTCTTTCCTTGATTTGATTCTCCATCCAGTTTCTAGAAATTTTGTACAAACTCTTTTGAAAACTAGTCATATGTAAGGCAATTGTTTTATAAGCTTTCCTTATATAAGGGCACAGACTAGGGTGCATTATGACAATATTTTTAATTTTGAGCATATCACTTGTGGATTCTTTAAACTGAATTTGTTATGGGGACATGAGAAAAATCTGTGGGCTAGATCAGCCCCTGGGCTGAACTCTGTTCAGCTTCCATCCAAGCATGCTTCTGCCCCCACGCAATCCTGAGATGAGCTCTGCCTACACAAGGACTTCTGCTGGCCTCAAAACAGCCAGGCTTGGCCCCTTGGAGACAGGAAACAGGTGGCTGGCAGGAAATTTCTTGCTGAGAAAATACAGACTCTAACCATGCCTGTTCTTTCTAGGGCAGTGGTTCTTAAAGCATAGTAAAATAACCCCAGGGGTTTGAGAGACCCCTTTGGTACCAGGGATCAAACTCGGGTGATTGCGCTTGCAGGGCAGGTGACAGAAACAAATAAATCCTCAGCCGAGACCCTTTGACAGTGTAAACAAAAGCCTCTCTTTTTCAATTTCATATTTTTAAAAACTGTGCTTTGTTCATATTCTCAATCAAAACAATAGCAGCAGATAGAAATATAGAATTGTTTTTTAAGCTAGACCAATTTGGAGATTTTAAAATAAGTGAATCTCATCTGTTTTATTTTGGAAAACAAGGGGCCAGGGATTTAGCTCAGTGGTTCTGGCGCCTGCCTGGCAAGCCCAACGACCCAAGTTCGAACCTGGGTACAAAAAAAAAAAAAAAAAAAAAGGTGTTATTTTAGAAAACACATTTAAAAAAAAAAAAGTACTTTGTTAATAATATTTTCATTTCAAATAATTTAATATTTATTTTTATAATAATTAGTCCAGCTTGATAAAACTTGTTCTAATTTATATTATCATATGTAGAAAGATAAATAGCCTACACAAACAAAAGCTCGTTGAAGTCCTCAGTAATTTTGGTATTTTTGAAGCCAAACATTTGAATAATGCTTATCCAAGGCAAAACCTTAACTGATTAATAAAAGCATGTTGAAAAATATGGTTATTCATGCATTCACTAACAGATATTCCAAAAGGCTATAGTTAAATATGCCACAATATAGAAACCTAGTTTGACACTTAATGTAAATATGACTCCAGATCTTTCTAGTCTCATTTCCATTTGTCTCTTTCTCTCTTTTTTCCCCTGTGTTATAAATTTATGGCTATTTTGCACTTACTTGTATTCCTCTTTTCTTTTCCCTTTATAAGCCACTCTATCTCTTTTGCCATACTTGCCTAATATTTCTCACTCTTTTTTTTGTTTGCTTGCGGTACTAGGGATAGAACAAAAGATCTTGCGCTTGCCAGGCAGGCATGGCACCACTGAGCTACATCCCTGGCTGTTTCTCACTCTTACATTCTTTCTAGAGCTTGCTGTAACTTTTTAATAATAATTGGTAACTTTACACAATATTGAATTACAGAATTAAAATTAATCTTTACTTAATAAAATTTTACTTTTTGCCAAATGCCTAGCTATTATCCCTCAAAGTTAATTAATATTAAACTTCTGGTGACTATTTCTAAAAACACAAATTTCAAAATTGATAAATTTGATACTAAAAATATGATAAAATGCTGTGTTAGCTTAAAATTTAAAACATTATATAGTAGAAGCCACATTGCCCTGACCACTCCCACCTCAAAACATTCCCCTTCACTTTGAACACACTTATCCCCTCCTTGCTGAGTTTCTGAAGCAGTTCAGGATCTTTGTTCATGAACACCTTTAGTAGCACAGTTGTGGCTGCCTTGATGCATGAATCATTTCAAACATTTACCTTTCATAGTCATTTTAACTTTGAGGAAGATCCAGATGTCACATGTTGCCCGATCTGAATATGGTGAATGGGGACATTCTGTAATGTTTTTATTTGATAGAAATTGTCATAAACAGTTTCTGCCACATTCCCAGCAACCCCTCTCAAAATACTCAAAACACCTCCTTCCAGTTCAAACACCCATCATTGTCAGCAATGTGTCATTTAGTGTAATTTTTATCAAAATTTTTGTTGTATCTTTAGATATTCCCCTGCATGCTTGAACTTTTTTCTAGAAATGCCTTTTAATATTCTTAGGAAAACAAAGGAAATAAACATAATAGAAAAATGTTTTATTTATAAACTGGAAAGTAAAGACACTTCAAATGAGGAAAGTAAGTAAAATATGAAGAAAAAGGAAAAAATTGCCCTGACAAGGTCCAAAGATGGATCCAGATGGAAGGTGTCAAGCCAGAGAGATGTTCTCTGCAATGGGGCATCTCTTGAAAATCTGGACCAATTTAACGGTGGATGTCAAATTTCAGGTTTATTGGTCACATGTTTGAATTATACTCTATTATACCTACTGTTTAGTAATTTATGAGAATCAAAAGTATCTACTTTTAAACTGATCACAGAAGCTTAATCTTAGAAATTCTTTATAAGGACTAAATGGTATAACAGATAATGTGAAATAGGAAGAAAAGGGACAAAGGGGAAGGGTAGGGGGAGGGGAAAGGAAAGAAGGGAATGGAATTAATATGAGACAATAAAAAAATGGAAACAAAGTCTTTGTAAATAGGGAGGGATGGAGGGGTTGAAGGGAGGGCAGGGGAAGGGGGAAAAATGAGAACCAAGAAAGATTATGCAGAGGTGCAAATTTTCAACGATGAATGTCATTATATTGTATACCTAAATTGAACAAATAAAATAAAATTTAAAAAAAGAAAAGCAATTGCTTATGTTTAACAATAGATGAATGGATACAGAAAATGTCCTATTTATACACAGTGGAGTACTACTTTGCCAAAGAAAGATAAACTTGTGTTATTTGTAGGAAAATGGATGCTTCTTCAGTTCATTATGCTAACTGAAATAAAGTAAACAAAGTTAAATTATCACATGTTTTCTCCTGTAAGAGAAACCCAAAATGTAAAGAGCCAAATAAAAAATAGATAATAGGATGTAGGGAGATGGATCTTTCTGAAACTGGAAGGTTATCCAAGTGAGGGAGAAAGGAAGGGAGGGACTGAAAAAAGAAATTCATATGTGTTATATGCATGCACCAATTCACCACAAGGAATGTAAACATTAAGTATTCCAAACATGTACTAATAAAAAATGAATGAAATAAAACAATTCCACCATATGTCTACTACTTTATTGGCATATAAATAAAACATTATCACTTATTTTGTTTGAAGGGGAATTGCAGAGAAATGAAAATAATGGTACTAAGTACCATTAAAAAGAATGATCATTCAGTAAAAAACTGGTCTGTCAAAGAGAACTGAACTGCACCCTCAGCAACTGAGTGTTGTCCCTATGCATAATCTTGCATCAGGTAAGGTAAAGGAAGGAGCTGGTGTGGGTACTCCCTAAAAGCCACCTTCGTAATCTGCAAAGATCTGAGGAAGTTTATACTGACCTTCACACATGGAGTATTGTTTGGGGGTTGAATAATTCCACTGATTTTTTTAAAATTTTTCATTTAATTCTTTAACTATCATTATATTGCTTGAATTGGTTGGTCTCATCATTTACTAGATCCAAAGATAATCGTGATTAGGCACTATGGCTCCAGTCTTTTGAGGGAGCCTATAACATTAATACTATTATTAAACATGACATTATATGTGGCATGAATTCATAAGAACTAGCGAATGAATGGCTAGTCCCTAAACAATAAATGCATCAAATTTCTGGAAATTAGTATTTTAAGCAATTAGGTATTTGGTTGTGAATGTACACCTACCTCTCATTTTGATAAAATGGTTAAAGAAATTGGTCCTAGAAGATTAAAACATTTCAGGGATACTTGACAAATTCTGTGGCTTTCAGAGAGTTGGTAAGCAATTTTTTCTCTTCACAGTTGCTTAATTTGTAAAATTCTGTTAATAATGATATCCACTATTGTGTTGTTGTAAAATGTGAATGAAACAAAACACATAAAGAATTTAAACCAGATACTAGGGAATTGTAAGCTCTTGATGAAAATCCTTTACCAAGATTTGCTTTTAATCTCTGATTTGCAATGTGATTTCTCACAATGTGATTTCTCTTTTCTAATATTGCACTGGTGTCTCAGGGTCAAATTAGCAAGAGTATGATTTAAAAAAACAACTCACGTATGTTCAAATGATGCTATCCCATCTGTTTTAATATTACATTTTGATCAACTGGTGTTTTGTTTTCTTGAGTACACCTTGTTTGATAATCCTTTTATCATCATCAGAATACCATTTCATTTTTTATTGTTGCTTACCTAATGAGTTAGTAGAGAAGTTAATGCAATCAAGCACTGGTTTCAAAAATTAATTCAATCACATGTGACAATGAGTTAAAAAATAGGTTTATTCTGAAATATACATACGCTTAAGTTTTAGAATTGTTTTCTGCTTTTGCTTTTCTTAAAGGCAGCATTAATTATATGGCTTTCCAGATCTCTGGAGCAAAAGTGTGAATTATGAAGAGAGAGCTGGCAAACCAGCACTGACAGAAACGATGATAGTGAATTCTGGCTTATGAAACCCAAGGATGGCTGTAGTTACCTTGCATAAACAATGCCACAGGAAGAACTTCCTGGAAGTTGTCCAAGTCTTGATAGAAAGATTACTGAGCAATAGTGTCACAGAGCCGAGTTTTCATAATAACCAGTGCTGATTCATTCAACTAATTCAGACAAATCCTAGTACCAGCTTTTCCTCAAACCCCTGAACTTTAAACCTCAAGGGCTGCACAGATACATTTTTTCTCCGCTTTTATTCAACAAATAATTACAGAGCATCTTGATACTCTGTTATGTTTTAGGGACACAGGGTCAAAGGGGTAAACTGTATCTTCAAGCAACTCACAGTATAAGGATGAAAATAAAATAATTGCATTACTGTGCACTAAACATTTTGATAGTTAATCACAGGTTTTTTTTCTTGAGGCAAAGAAGAGGGGAGTGCACTCTAACCTCTAAGATGAGTAATTACTTCTCTGAGAAGGCAGGGTCATCCAGGATCTTGACTACTGAATATGTGTTAGCAGTTAACAATGCACATGCAGTAGGGACTAGAGAAGTAATACAGGCAGAGGAGACAGAATCCCAGAAGTCCCAAAAGCTTGGGCAAAATGCTACATCGAGGGATTTCTGATAATTCTGTATAGATGGAAACCAGGGGCACATAGGCTGCACAAGGACCGGGTGGAGGCTGTGAGTGGAGGGTGGATCCAAGAGCATACCATCAAACAGCCATTGTGCCATGACAAAAATTTTATATTTCCCTGACGAAAACAGTGAATAATTCAGAAGGGATTTTTTTAGACAAAAGAAACACGATCAGAATTGCATTTTGGAAACAAAAATCCACTGGTTTTAATGAAAAAACACATATAAAGTTACATTTCCAGGGACAGGGATACCTGTTAAAAATCTTCTATTTGAAAATAGGTGATAAATGATGAAGGCTTGTAAAGGATTCCAGCTGTGGAGGTGGAAGATGGGATGAATCTGGTATATATTACAAGAAGAGAATTTACAGGAATTGGAGATTAGATATAGAAGACATGGAAGAATTATTTTAACAGGTGAGTGGGATTTAATCTTAGCTGAAGGAACACTGGAATGGGAAAAATGTTGAAAAAATGCAATGTATTTCAACATAGGACAGATTCAGTTTAATGTCCATGTGGATTTATAATAGAAAATATCTATCAAGAAATTATATTTTTGTATCTAGAGATCAGGAAATGATCCCTCAAGACTTTGCAAATAATGTTATAATGTAATGTACAAAAAATTTAACTAAGAAGTTAAAGTTAGGAAGTTAAGCATATTTGGTATTAAATACAAGTATATGTTAGCCATCAATCTAAATATGAATAATTGAACAATAAATACATGAATATTAAATGTTTGCTTTGTGTTTTGCATTCTACTGAATTAGCTCATTAATTCAGAAGGGTTTTAAGCTATCTTGTCTAATCATTACCTGACAAAACATAAAACAAGATATGCCAAAAGTGTTTAACTTTTAAGACTTTCACATGCTTTAGGATACCGTTGAATCACTTGTCTCCAGGTGAAATTGCTTTGCTCTCAAGCCACAGGTTTTCTTTGAACTCTTATCCAATCCCAGTCTTTCTTTGTGTGGATTTTGGGATCATCACAGCGCTGCCCAAATCCTCTAGCACACCAAGCCAGACAGGAAATTTGACAGTCTCCCAGTTTTACAAGATAAATAAAGCCAAACAAGAGCTTCTTGAAGACGACACTCTTCTCTCTTGAATTCATCTTATTTTTTTTCTCCTTTTACTACCACTGTCATGTTTAACAGTGGCTAATAAATGATGATCAAATCCTTTTTGTTTTCATAGTGTCATCCTTTAATTATTGTATTAACTTTTATTACATATATAATTAAAAAGTTAAATGATACCATTGATATATGTGTAAAAGACCTGAACCTAATTCATTACAAATATATGGATGTGCTGACAGATTTAATTAGAATTATATAATGAATGAAGAGCTATTTATAGAAATGATTTACTAATTAGACTTATTTGTTTCTATTATAACATTCACGACAATTTTTACACTGTAAAATCTAATTTGAAAATAGATGATAAATATTACATTGCTGGAACTTTCTCAGTCTTTCCTGGGATTGATCGTATAACCTCCTTCCTGAGACTCGCTATTCCTTCACATATAAGATCAATTCCAAATCACCTAATTTAACCTTAAAAAAGTCTTCCTAATCTGTTAACCTGAGAATGACAATATTTCTGTGATGTTTAGAGCATGGTGTCCTTTTCAGCCTGTGCATTCCTACACAGGCAACTTTGCCCCAGCGATGTCTCTTCTGTGTGTGTTTCCTTTTCATTTTTTCCCTGAACTCTAAGTCCACCATATTCAGAACATTTTTTCTTTTTCCTGGAGAACATTCCTGATTCTTTCCATGTGCAGTGACCTCTAATTACCTTCAACACTGAAGTGTCAGAGTCCTCTCTCACTCTTACCCTCTACATATATCTGTGTCCTCAAGTAGCCTGTGAGGATGAGGGAGGGGACATTGAGCAGCAGTAGGGAGGACAAAACAGTTACAAGTTGCCCACAAGTGGAGGCATAGTGTAAGTTTTCTCAATTCTCAATGCTACTCTTAGGTAAAGGCCATTATTTGTAAATAGTTAAATAGCTTGCTAAAACCCCATCAGCTTTTAATGAGGAGTGGACCTGAATGCAAGACAATCAAGGGTAAACTCCTCCTCTTCATACCTATCCGCATGGTGTAGCAGGCAGAGCCTTAAAAGCCGGAATACTATGTTTAAATCACAATGCTGCTCTCTACAAGCTGTGTGAACTAATCCATTAAACACATTCTAAGTGCTTCATTTAGCATTTTACACACATTCTTGCAGATATGGTTGTAAGCAAGGACCCTAGGCCCTATATTAGTATTATCCTCATGTTATTAATAAGGAAATTGAAGAATAAGAAGGAGTTTAGTAAATTTCCCAACATCATATATTAGGAGGTACATCTGTATTTCAATCCCATTATTGTGTCTCTATTGGAAATGACTACAGTTCCTTTAGATAGCAATCTTTTCCTCATGTTTAAAATAGGATTGTTTTGAGGATCAAATAGGATGATAGGGGATAAATAAGCATAATAAACTGCACATAATAGTAACTTGAAAAATCATTTTTTTTGGTGACTTCAGCATTTTACTGTGCTGTATAGAGAACTTTGGGCAGGGATTTGATCTTCTTATTAAAGAGGGTTTCTGTGCATGTTGTTCCTATTTCATAAATACTTGATGATTTTATTATTTAATGTTAAGTGTTTTGAAATATAATGAAAAAGTTAACATATTATCAAATATTGACATATATCAAAGAAGTATCAAAGTATTTTCGATTTATAATACGAAAGACAATGGAGTCTTTTTTATGCTGTGATTAGAAAGGATCTCTTTGTGGGAGAAACATTCTCATTGGATCTGATCCCATTGAATAGCAGAAACTATCAGTATAATCTACTGCAGAATCTGACTACTTGCTTTAATCATATTTGCTTATAATACTACAACCTAAGTGCATTTAGGACTCTGTTCCGTCATTTTCTATCATTCCCGCTTTATAACATTCTGATATCCACAGGGACTGGAGCCTTTTGGATACGTTAGAACTCTTGATTATTCTGGTTCCATATTAGGAAGGACAAGTTGTAAAATCAACCTTTTGTTAACGTTAGCTTTATTTCGTCCCAACCTCCAAATTCCAGCCTTTCCGTTAACGTGTCCATGATTGCAAGGCAGCTGGGACAAATTCTAACTTTAGCAAAAAAACACAAAAGGTCTGAAGATGACAGGATGATGGTATCCAGTTGAAAGATCAGAGATTTCCAGGATGAAACCCAAAGAGGTTCTTTTGGAGTATTTTATAAATGTATTACTAAATAAATTAGCAGACTGCTAAATCTTGGGAAAAAGTCAGACATGTAAATCTTGGGAGCTAAGTTGGATATGCAAGTAACTACTTTCTTTAAAGTACAGTATATAATAAAGGAAGGTACTCTATCTGGATTTAAGAAAATTAACTGAAGAGCAGTTATTTGCGAGGATTCATTCAGCAACAAGTAAGGGAGAGATAAATCATGTCTGGAGGGTTACTGTTTTAATCAGAATGACAAACTCAGGATAATCTGGGAAAAATTTTCCACAGCTCTTTGTTTTATGTCCTAAAAGCCATCTGCTTTCCTAATCTATTTGTTTGGAATATTGGTAATAGAAAGACTGTCTAAGATAGAGGTTTCTGAGAGTTGAAAAACAATTATTTTGATTATAAATTGGCCATTTTCACTTATAAATTATTCCTTAATTTTTTTTTTGATTAGGATGAATTAGTACCAAAAATTTCATCACCCCCATGGTACATTTATAAATGTTCATTTCTGAACCTGCAAGGCTATGACCCTAAATCTATCAAGATGCCCCACAGTAATACCTGTGGCTTACAATCTACTAGTCATTTTTATCTACACTGGAGTTATCAAGTCTTTTTGTGTGCTGGATTCACCTAGGCTGCTGTTGAGTGCTTCGATTCATGGGTAACCTTCCAGAGCTGTGAAAGCAGCTAGGTACTGATACACTATTATTTAAAAGCTCTTGATTTGCTTTTGGTGCTATATTTGCTATGCCTTCTGAAATGCTATTAGTCCAAATTTATAGAGAAGAGCATCCTGTTAAATCAATGATTGCTTCTCAGTTCTACAAACAACAACCTTGAAAAATAGACACAGTCATATTCTTTTCATAAAGGCTGTGCCAGCAGCATAATTCTCTCTTCTCTCACCATAGGGTCTCATCCAGAACCACGTCCTCAGGGAACATTTGATGAATGCCTGGTGATGAAAACAATGATGAAATTACACTAGGCCACCAAATGGAAATTACAGATGTGGCTCCTTGACAACTGTGTATCTGAGACTCAATTAGAAGTAAATTAGTTAGGACAGTCTCTCCATGTCAAGCATATCTACTTCTAAATCAAAAGAGTGTACACATCATTTTGTACAAATTCTCTAGACAGGAATAAGAAGTGATTAAATCAAAGATTAACCATAATCCCCATAAGGCAGAATGTGTGCTACATTTTTTAGCACTTTTAAAATTACTTGAATGCAAAATTAAAATATTTGTTCTTTATTTTTTAAAGATATAATTTACAATATAGCACAAAAGGAAAATCAAGGTCTTACATTAAATAAATGATGTTACTTATTTCCAGGGTGGTACTAGAGGACTGGTTATAAGATTTTGGTACATGTTGTTGGCCTAGGAGGGAAAAATTTGGATTCACAGGAAAATAGAGGTTCACAGCAAACCCTGGGTCTAGTAAGTAGGTAGGTGAATGTAGAGAACTAAGCTCTATAAGTCAGAGTGTGATGGATTCTCCCAATGATGGCAAATAAGAATTAAAGGTAATACATTACCAATAGCAGCCTGAAAATTAGGATCCCATGAAGTTAAATTTTATAACAAGCCCTCAGGTATTCCCTGAATTATATTGACTTCCATGTGTGTGTGGGGGTGACCAACCAGTGAGTGTTTACATTGAGCATGTGTCTTATCCTGTCTGCAATATTAAATTGAGGTCAGCTAAATAATGTGCATATCCCTACTCACAGTGAACAAGCAACATGCAACTCACTATTATTATTACACATACAGATGCTAAAGTGACTGGAAGATTTTGCACAACAATATGCTTACTGTTATAAATACATATTTTATACTTTTAAAAGTTACTGCTAAAGACCAAGTCCAGAGCACTAAAAATGACCTGAGCTCTCTGAAAATCTCACCCATCTCTATAAAGCCCACCAATACTACAGCATATTGAGTCTGAAAAACAACAAAAGTAATAAGCCTCCCAAGACTGTGCAGGCCCTGTCATCAAAAATGGTAAACATTCATTGCAAAAGATTATTGGGAAGTTTTCCAGAACTGTTTTCTCCCAGGGAAATATGGGAATTTTCCCAGGAAATACAAAGCTGTGGTTAAAAGGAAATTCTATCACCCATCATATTTTAGGCTCAGAAATGACCAATAGGGGACAGTGTAAGTGGCAGCACTTATGAAACAAGAAGTTGACATTTGACAGCAATTTTATTACACCTTGAACATATTGAAGGAATAAATCATGAAGGTTATAGAGAATTTGAGTTTTTGAAACCCTAGCCTTGGAAACAAAAGTGGAACCCTAGGGGGACACAGAAGATGGATTCTAGGTACTTGACACATCTGAGTTGCCCCAGGCTTCAGCAAGGACTGGACAGTGATGGGTCTCTCAGGCCTCGACAGAAGGAATGGCCGAGACAATAGCTCTGAGTGTACCACAACCGCTAAAATCTTCAAACCACCAGCAGCAAACAAAGAAAACTGCGTGTTTTGTTACTGCACTTCTGCCCTCTGATACTTAAAATGTCTAAAATAAATGTTTATTTAATCATATTCAGGAAGTTTATTTTTTCATATTCTGAATTCTGAAAAAAAAATTCTTACTTTTATGATAGAAGTTGAATTTGTTCTTCTCTTATTATAGAGGCTATGTAAGCAAGCCTAAGCAAGGAGATTATATAAATATGGGACACAAGTAGAGACTATTTGTGGATAAAACACACTGAGTTAAATATTTGTTAATACAGAAGAATAACTAAGAGAAAGACACGCTTATTCATAATTCTTAGAGCCAGTTTTCCCTCATGCCTTTGCTTTTCCATTAAAATATTGTTCTAATCAGCAGTCCTATTTTCTGCCCTCTTTGATACCGCGATCTTACTTATTGTTTGAGTTAAATCACAGAGGCCTCTAGCCGTTGGCTTTTCCAGTGTGAAGCACTATATATAAAATGAGTTACTGCAAATAAGACAAGGGCCGGTGCTGTAAACCTGTCAACCTCATCTTCAGGATATTCTTTCTAAATAGCACTACACATTTTCTTGTGATTACTTCACATTGAAAAAGGGCAAGCCTCTATCAAAGTTAAACATTTATGAATCTCATGTTTCAATACATTCTCAATAATGCAAAAGAACGGGGAATATTATGCATGGATCATTTTAAACTGTTTTTTTCCTTTTTTTTTTTGGTGAGAAGCAGTCATGTGTACATGCATTAAACTGGCACCCAATATTTGGTTAGAATGAAAATCAAAATGCATGTTATCATTGGTTTAAGATTTAGTTGTAACACCCTGTGGTTTTACAGACTATACCCAGGAATATCAAACAGTACAGGGGCAGGAAATGTTGATATTTTCTCTAATAATGGAGGTAACCTTCAAGAACTAACACTTCTTTTTTTGTATATCACCTAAGGCAGAGCCAGATGTAGCAAATTCCTTTGTCCAGGAAATTAGAAATAACTCATAAGCCCAACATCCTTATGGAGATTTTGGATTATTCTGTCTAGGCAACCTGCAATATAGTATTAGGCTTTCTGGATCTGTAGAAAATAGGCAGCATATAATAACAAAACAAATCATTACTATGCCCCCAAAATTTTATTTTTGGCACAATAACTTACTAGTTTATTTTTCATGAATTAAAGTAATAATTAAAATGAGAAAAAATGAGATGAACAGTGGTTTAGGAGACCAGGATTTCCCTACCATGTAAGATGGTTTAGAATCACAAGCCTGGTATAACTTTGTTAATAGCAATTTGAAGCATTCTGTTCTATTATTGTTTTTGATAATTTAAATAAAAATAATTACTTGACTACATATTGACACAGAAGTTGCCCTTGACTCTACAGAAAGAATAGATAAGTCAATGACTCACCTGGTAAGCCCAGCTATGAATTGTTAGCCTCAGAATTAGATTCTACATTTCCTTGCTACCCAAAAAGCAACCCAGTTTTGTCTTCATTTGCATCTTGCTAGAAATGCAGACACTAAAACTCCACAGAGACCTAATGTATTAGAATAGAATTTTAACTGGAAGATTCAATTCATTGAAGAATATTTATTGATTGAAGTTTTAAGATTCAGTGAAGTTTGAAATCCACCTTTTTAACATACTCAGAAGACTTGACACATGCATGTTTGTGTATGTGAATAGACAGGACATATATTCAAAAATCATTCCCTGAATATAATATTGTCATTGAAAATCACAGTCTATAAAAATAACTGTGTCTTTCTTTCATACACTGTAGCCTTAACCCTAGAGTTAATGTTGCTCTGTCTTTCGTCCGTCAGGAACCATGTCCCCTAATTTTCAACATGACTGTTCAACACTATGGGCCTCAAACCAAGAGCAAGCTTGACAGGCTGGGGGCTTATGGAATGCATAGGAAAGATAATTCCTCTCTGATTTCCAGAGAGGGATGTTCTGATAATGTTTTTAACACGCTAAGAGTAATTGGTAGTACCTAAAAATGTGCAGAGGCTTTATTTTCATCATGTCATTTATCCCCACAATGATACTATGGCACAAGTAAGATGATTCTCCTCTTTTATATTTGTCAATAGTGAATGTTAGAAACTTTAAATTATCTAAGATACTACAGCTAGCATGTGGCAGAACTAAGATTTACACCACACAACTACTATGTTATTCTTGCTTTGAATGTAGCATTCAAAATATATGAATTGGGCACTAACTCAAACTTGAGCATCAGTAGCTCATAGGAATCATCATAGACAAGATATAAATCAGAAATTGGAGTCAAGTATCATCATTGGGTTAGATATACAACTGCAAACAGAGTTCCCTTTCTTTTCAATTTATTACACCAATTCTATTCGATTTATCATCTTGAATATTTTGGGCTTCTAAAATTTCCATGAAGTTTCTTTTAAATGAGTGCACATCTCTTCTATGCCTTTTAGGACTTCTATAAACATTTATAAACTCAAATGACTTTGATTACTTACTAACTTGAACTTGTCCTACTGCCATGAGCTCAATTAATTGTGAGTGGACTACCAATAGCAAATGTCTCTATAAACTCTTTATAACAATTTGTTTGTTTAAAATACTTAATACCTACATTACATATGATGAAATTGAAGCTCCAAAATATCATAATACAGTGCCATATAAATGATAAATCATCAAGATTCAATTTGTTTTCAAGTTTCTCAGATTTCAGTACCAGAAATTAACAATTTTATGGTGGTTTATTTCTTGGCTTCCTATAATACTTTAAGATTTCTTATTATCTTTATAAAGTAGTGATTTTGCAACTATTTTCAATAGACTCACCTGTAATAATCATCCACAAAATGGACTACTTTTTCTCAAACATTTTAAGCCATTAAAAGTTTGATTGATTACTATATATACATATATATATTAAGCTCAAACTTTCCACTACTCGAACACCAAAGTTTGAAAAAAATCTGTTCAGTGTTTATAACGTTGCTCGATAGTTGAACTAAAACTTTGACTTGGTAAAACCTATAGGGCTGAGAGTGTGTCACACGCCATGCCTTGCAGTGTACAGAAAGGAGGAGAGCTTCAGAGAAAGCCCCACTCATGCCCAGACAACATACAGTGCTTGTGTTAGTGTGTTGAAACATTCGACATTGTGCTATTGTTTTGCACTTCACTTATATAAAATATTGTAACTATGGCTCCAAAGAAAGTTAGTGATGCCTGCAGTAAAGCTAAGAGGAAACCTGTGAGAACCATAATATAATTAAAGAAAGAAATCATTGTAAATTTGTTAAAATCCTGGAAAAGCTAATTTATAATTGTAATTTTTGGGCCTCCGAACAAATTATTTGGTTTTCCATTATTTCTTATGGGAGAAATATGTTCAGTTCTCAAACTTTTCAGTGTTTGAACATGAATTTGGAATAAAGTGAGTTTGACTATATAAATATATGGTAGTATATATATAAATATATAAAATTATATATAAACATATATATAAACATATGTATATGTCTTTTGTGGGAGTTTCTATGCAGATTTGGGAATATGGAAGGATCAGAAAAAAATTAGCACATTTTTCTGTGTGATGTGTGGTGAAAAGTTTTCTCACTATCTCTTCAACAAATTAAGAATAAATATTTATGTTTTGATTCAAGCAGAGAAAGTTTTTCAGCATGACCAGCTATATACCAGTTTAAATTTAAAATATTACATTTCTACCTTCTCTATGTTTTTTTGCTATACATACCCTTAGGAGCTAAAAATATTTTACTAAGTTTTATTTTCTGTAAAATATAATATGAGATTCATGAGTCTTCCTATTTTATTCAAAATAAAGTTTGAATTATAATACTGAATATACACTCTGAAATTACATGCATTTCTCCAGTGATTTTGGTAAGTCATCTTTTCTATTAGAAGCAGTGAATTGACGAGTGTCACAACACCAAGACTATCAGCTTAACTTTTCACCCTCTCAGTTTAAACTATTTAGAATGGCAATGAGAAAAGTTAAAGTAGTTTTGAGAAATATCCATCTTTTTTGATTGAAAAGAAAGACCACATGCTCAAATATGGATTACTTCCAGCTACGTACAAGAAAATAAAAGGCAAATCTGAGCTGTAAGTAGGAATTCAAAGTGGTATATAGAGTTTTTATTTGGCAGAAGTATTCTAACCCAAGTATAAAATGGATAACTTAGAAAGCATGTGCCTCTTCCCCACAAATGGACTTTATTTAAAATAACTAGAAACTTGTGATTATTTTTTAATGGAAAATCTACGGGCACACCACATCTAGTAATATTCTAAAGAAATACCTCTAGAAGTGATCTATTTCTTTTAAGAGCTTCAACCAGAGCAAGAAGCTTAGATCACAGCACAGCAGATGTGAGATAAAGTATACTGGTTAATTGATGACTGGAATCATGTCTATGCAAAAACAAAGTTGTTTAGTAGATATTAATATACTTGAGCAAAAACAGATACTATGTTCTATAGATTTAGAATCATTATGTTAGACTTATACTATACAATTATATTTTACAACCTATGTGAGAGAGGGAGTAGCTTAAAATACAAGTCATCATAATTGTTTCTAAACCTTTTCCTAGCCAATCATCAAATGCACAGGATTCTGTTTTAAACTGGTAAGAATGTTGCCCAACATTAACCAAATTGTTTGGCTCCATTAATGATCTTAAGAGCTAAAGAAGTAGTCAAGCTCTGTTTTATATGAAGAAAACTAAAGTTCAAGGCCCATCCATAATCATTCCATTTCTGTAAATAATGATTTGGGGATGTTGATATCCCTTAGTCATTGGCACATTTAATTAAAAGAATTATTTTTTTTTGCAAATTGATTTTAAGATGTTGGAAAAATTGTATGGACTTTTAGTAAAACTTTTGAATCAGAAATCCAACTCAATGTATTTAAAAGTCAATTTTCACTCATAAGTTATTTTTTTTGTTTAAGGTATAACTTTCTAGGGCAATATTATAACATGGAATAATACAGTCCTTGAGTGACAGCTTAGACAATTAACAAATAATGCAGACTAAAAGTGTTTTCTCAAGTCTTACAACCTTCTCTCATTTTGTTACCCAACAGACAACCAGACATATTATGTCAACAAGTCAGGGTGGACCACGTGAAGGATGATGGAAATGCCTATTAGGTACCTGTAAGACCAGGGGTTCAGATTAATGGAAACACAAGAGGGACTATGGTCTCATCCAGGTGCCAGATCCTCATTAAAGAATTCCAACATAAGGAGGAAAGAAAGCATGTTGAAATGTTAAACATTTATTTCACAGATTAAAAAAAAAAACATGGAAAGAGATGCTAAGGGATTTGGTCGGGACTCAACTAGGTAAGCAGTGGTAGCAGAAGCAAAATTTCATCACTTCTCTACTATGTAATCAGTAAGATCGTATAAATAAATAGATGGATACCCTCATCAGGTGGTAATAGATTTCAGAAAAGAAATAAGTAGAATCCAATTGAATTTGACGAAGGAAAGAAAATTTAAACTGGCATGTTCTTACCTTTAAAAATCTCAACTCACCACAAAGTTTTACTAGAATAAGTAATAAATGAATAAAAGCATTGATTTCAAGTGAAAATAATGTGTGGCCTTTTCAGAAAAGCACAAGTGCATGCATTATCCACAAATAGCTCCTCCCCCTGACTAAAGTAGTTTTAAGTGAAGTACATTTTGGAGGTGACAAATCTCTTTTTACATCTTGTTACTAAGCAG
This sequence comes from Heterocephalus glaber, assembly GCF_000247695.1. The sequence goes on from NW_004624779.1 coordinate 17,428,249, forward strand.
TGCACATTTCAATCAGAATAAGATGGGAATTAAATAAAAAGATGCAGTTCCACACAGAACATAGTATTTGGTATTAGCAGATGGCCTACAGGTCTCCACTAACTATATAAAGAACACAAGAGCAATATCATTTCTGGAATATTTTCTTCTGGATTCATGTGATGTGTTTTAATGTAATGATGCAAAAATCCCTACAAAGATACTCCTGAAAGTGTGGCAATAACAGCATCAAGTTATTTCTAATCAATGGGTTGACTGACCAGCTGTTGACCTAAAATTCACTAAATTCTTTATATTCTCTAGTCCTCAAAATCATAATTCTAATTGATGCATTTTATTTAAATAAGTGCTTTGAGAGACTTCATCATAAACTTTGTTTTGTCCTACTTTGATTTTTTTTCTAAGGATTCAGGCAAAGAAATTCAGAATATAGTAACTTTTCATGTTCCAGAAATGATACCGGTCTTGTGTTCTTAAGTCAGTTTTTGACATGTTGAGAGTGTAAAGTCTGAGGTACATAGCTATTGTCATCTGAAATACAAACCTGAAACTTGGGCTTGAAACATAGTTTTAAGACCCACTAATTTAACAATGAAACAATTTAGTGATAATATGTAATATAGCTAATATTATTTAGAAATTGCCAGTTGTTGGTTTAACTCTAAAGTTACCTAATTTGAGACCTTGCAAAAAAAATTTATGGAATAGGTGAAGATAATGATTAATCCCAGAGGGAGAACTCCCACAGTTGCATGGTACTTAAAGTAAGAGCACAGACTGTGGCTCGGGAAACCTGACTTCAGAGAATCTACCTTCCCGTAACAGGAGGTTGACCCACGCAGACACAGTTGATGTCTCTGAGGGTAGAATGTGAGGATCTGTGAACAATGGTAAAACCCTAGAAAACAGTAGAATTTAGTGTTTTGTCTTTGTTTTTGTGTTATCCAGCTTTCTGTTGCTGTGACCAGGTATGTGATGTAAACAACTTGAAGGTGGAAAGGTTTCTTTTGGCTCAGTTTTTCAGAGGTTTAAGTCAATGGTTGGCTACCTGCAAAGCTGAAGCATCAGGCAAAAGCTCATGGTGGATAAAAACTGCTCATCATGGCCACCAGGAAACAGAGAAAGAGGGAAGAAGCTGGAGAGAAAGGGGACAGGACAGCACATAATCTTCAAACCCATGTTTTCAGTGACCCGCTTCATCTGTTTAGGCCTCATCTCCTATAAACCCATGCAACTCTCAACTCATTGTTGGATTAATCCAATGGTGAGATCAGAGGCCCTAGGATCCAATTACTTGTGAACATGGCTGCTTTGGGGATCCAGTCCCCAATATATAGGTCTTTGGTAGGACACTTAGTATTTAAACCACAACAATTATTTTATTAGAACATGATCTATGAATGAGACAAAAATTAGAACAATTCATAATAAAGCAAGAGGTGTAGTGCCATGGTAGTCAAGGTATTAGCGAGGAAAGCTATTATCAATTGTATAAATGTAAATGACAGGACCTGTGAACAATACCAAAACCCAAGAAAACACCATAATTCAGTGTTTTGTTCATAACAAGGCAAATTGTTTTGACACTAAAAGGAATTTTTGAAAGAGCCTTCAGTAGTTTTTAGAGTTTAAGGGTAAGACTATGTGACTCTTTTTGAAAGTTCAGAAAAGAAACAAAGATTCAAACAGGAAGTCTAGAAATGTTGATTTGTGTTTGTACCAGTCTGCAGGGTTGTGCAACTTTTGAACTTTCCTTTCCCAAATTCAACTTGTTCTACATAATTCTTATTGTTATCTCTCTTAATTTGGAGATAAAACCAGTTATCATCATCTCTTTAATTCCAGCTGGACTGTTTGTCTCCACCGTGGAAGCCACTTCTTTGACCACTTATAGTCTATTCTTTTTAGAACTCCCGGAGGAGAAAATAATTCAAATCATGTCACATTATTGCTTAAAATTCTATGATGATTTTTCTCACTTTTGATATAAAATTTAAAATTCTTACCAAGGCCTCATTTTCTTCCTCATCTGACCTCTCCAATTTCTGAGGCCTTATGCCTTAACGATGCCTCTTTCAGGAATATTTTTCTATAAATATTCCCAAATCATTTTCCCACTTTCTTCCAGTCTCTGTACAGATGCTACCTCTTCAGAAAGAACATTCTTGAAGACAATAAGAAAACAAGACTGTTTCTTCTATTCTGTCTTTTTTTTTCATTTTTATTATAATAGTTTATATTGTATATTTATTCTAATACCTAAGTTCTGTAGACCCCAGCAGCTAGAACAGAGTTTTCCCAGGGTGACCCTGAGAAGAACTATATGCTAAATGAACAGACAAAGGAGGGAAGGGATGTTCATAGTAGCACGATGAGAAACCTTAGGAGTCTCTGAGTGTCAAGGACTGCTCTAGACGCCAACAGCAAAGTGCTGTTTAGAAGAGAAAATATCAAGATGACTAAAAAAAATCATATTTGTTCTCAGATCATATGGTGTATTTTAACCAGAGTAAATGTGGCAGGGCATCTGGGAAGCGGCTTTTATTGATCTTGTTATTTATATGAAAACATGATTTGCCTGTTTACCACAGTGTTCATTAAGTGCATCAGCTATTATGTGGTGAATTTCTCTGATACAATGGACATATTCAGTTAAAAATTAGCAGAGCAACCTGTTTTATAGAATAATAATGCCAGTGAGAAATACAGCAGTAATCCAGTCAAATGTCTGCCCCTACATTTGGGTATGCTCTAACAATCCACAGGGTTCTAGTAATTTCAAGCCAACTCCATATTTATCAGGCTATTTTATACATGCAAACCAATTTTATCGCCCCTAGGCCCTATAAATGAACTGGTAATTAACCTTTCCTTGTTATACATGTATAGAACATGACTCTGAAATAGCTTAGTATAGAAATAAAAAAGAATAATTGTTTTTCTTAGGGTTGTATTATTTCAAGTTGAAATATACATTTTCTCCCAAAATTTTCAAATTTGTCCACCTGAGCCATTGAATTCTGTAGATTACATTCTGTTGAATCTGTGAAGAGTGAGCATTTCCAATGTATTGGCTTGGTTTAAGGGCTCTGAAATTTCTTTAGTTTCTCTGAAATTTGGAAGTAAATGTCTATAAAATGTTCTGAGAATTCTCTGCTTCAAACCTGTCTTGATTCTCACCTTATATCTCTTTGATCATTCGGAATTCCTAGAGTCATATTTCTATTTCTACTCTACCCATTATCCTGGAAATAAAAAAATAAATGCAACTAGATCATAGGTTCTCAAATTAGTGCTCTGTGAATTTGAATGGAACAAAAAAGAACATCTTCATATTTATTGAATCTAATTTGACAGTTGACATTTCCTACCATTGTTAATAAACTTAGCCAACTGGAGTACTGTTAGCATTACCTGTTACTTTGTCACCAGCAATGATGATAGTTATTTTGGAATTATCTGCAGGTTTTAAAAACAAGATGTTGCTGATGATCACTACCTAGAAATTGCAGTAATTATTTTCTGTTCTGATAGATCATAAGCAATGTGTTCTTAAAGAAGCTTTTACACTACTGTGTCACACTTGTTACACTTTGACAAATTATTTCAATATAATTGGTTTCCTTTGTAATGCTGCCTCCTTTAATTTATGTGTTTAAAATCATTATTCTAGAAGAAAGAGAGTTTCATAGACTTTATGAAACTCTAAAGAGTATGACACATAACTTGACAAGTAGATAATGTTACTGCTTTTTTTGTTCACACAAATTATTCTATCTTTGTATTAGGTCTTTAATAAAAGAATTATTAGTTTATAGAATATTTATTTACATCTCTAAATATCCTAGTTTATAGTATTTCTATTCCAAGAAAATTCCAAAATCAGATCTGTCTTCTAATTTTCTTTTTAACATATCAGTCTGCTCATGACATTCATGGCAGTTAAAAATTCAGCTAATATTTTAGGATAAGATTTCTTTTACCTTATTTTGACTGTTTAGAATTGTATAAATTAAGTAAATCATTATTATTAGAGATAAATGGGAAGAAAATGTTGAAATGTTCAGTAAATTAAAAATGGAATGTTTCAGAAAGAAACTAAATAATCAATTAGCAAGCTAGTCATTAACTACAGCTAAGTGGCTAGAATGGATTGCTGATATAATACTTGCTCCAAGGCTTGGACATTTCTTCGGGCAAGTTTCTCCCAGAAATCTTTCTTTTCTTGCAATCCCCCTTATGCATTTATTCTACCTATTCAAATTGTTTTCCTCAAGCTATTTGCAACTTACTATATCTTGCAAGTGGCTGTTAATTAATCTTGTATGGAATTGGCACTACTAATTCTCTCATTTACCATTTATTGACCACTCACTAGATATGAGACAAGTAGGAAGAATGAAGAACAAAGCATCACATTTTTCCCCAGGATACTCCTCTGTATTCTAGCTCCCTTGTCTTTCCGAATCATGCTCTCTACATATGCCTTTGGCATGTATTAACAGATACCATAAGTATCTGAATTTTCAAAGTGATCTTAGACTAAATTGTTTTTTCTAAATATAAGTATGATTTATAACTTAATAAAGAGAATGTACTAATCCCTAGTTGGCCACACTCCAGCTATCTGAAAAGAGGAACAGTTGCCTAATTGGGAAAATATTATATCCCTCATATTTCTAGTTATATGACAATTCATTTTTCCACTGTTTAGTGTCAGGTCTGGCATCATAGGCCAACTGGAGTTTGTTCCAATAAGTATTTTGTTGTTGTTGTTTTGATTTTTTTTGGGGGGGGGGTAGGAGGGATTCAACCCAGGACTTGAGCAGTGACCTACATCCCCATCCCTTTTTATTTCCTATTTTCAGACAGGGTCATTCCAAGCAACTGAGTTTTCCAGGCTGTTTCTCTTGCTTCACCCTTTCAGAGTACTGGGATTACAGGTGTGCACTTGGCAGGAAGACAGGGAATGTAGATGGTATCCTGTTAATTACAAAATCCCAGAACAGATGTGCAGAACAATTCTCAGAACCTGGTACATGGGCTTCTCCTGAGAACATTAGCAAGTTTTTGATAACATAACGTGAGTGTGTGTGTGTGTATGTGTGTGTGTCTGATGTAAGCATGGGAAATATAAAAGGAGAAAAGGACATAGACAACATGAAGAGCTTACTAAAGTGACCCTTCATTAGCACACCTCATATTTTTGGATGTATTTTTTTATTTGTTTTTGTTTTTTTGGTACCAGGGATCAAACTCGGGTCCTTGCACTTGTGAGGCAAGCGGTGGAACCACTGAGCTAAATGCTTGGCCCCTTGGGATGTATTCTTACTTTTCCAATGTTCTTTTTATTTCTCCTCCCTTTTTTTACTAAGCCCAAATTCACTCTTCAGAGGCAGTTTCTCCCTCACCCTTCATTTTTAATTTTTCCTGCTTCTAATAAATCTGAAACTGCCACCATTTTCACTTGCTTTGTTCAATTCTTTTGTCTAGAAGGAAAGAACCCAAAAACCACCTCCAGAAGGAGACTGCAGCACTCCCAACCCCTGCATCACACTGACTTGATTTCCTTTTTGTTTGTTTGCTTTGACAGCTTTTAGAACTCTCCACACAACTATTTAAATGATAACCACCATAGAATTCTGTCTTTGGTGGGGTTATGGACCTTTTTTCGTGTGACAGCAAGAAGATAGAAGTTCAAAGTTGCTTATATTTCCGTTCATTTGGATATGTATGGTAGTTATTACCTTTTTTGTGATGCTACCATAAAACATAGATTTACCATGTAGATTATTACTGACTTCTACTATCTGTTGTCTACACATAGCTCAAGACCTATTTCCAAAGAAAATCCACCCTGTTTATCTGAGAGTCTCAATAACAACTTTACTTTTAAAGGTATTGATTAAGTTCAGTAAATCTATAAAGATGAGAAAACAAAACAAAACATAACAAAACTAGACACTGATCCAGCAAGGACAGCCCACAATCTTCCTCACCAACAAGCCAGTCTGGAGTGTAAGATATGTCTGGCTTCAACTATTAAACAATGCACAAAGCATAAAACAGAAGACACATCAGAGGCATTTGAGAACTGTTACTTTACCCAGGAAAAATTACAAATAATTTGTGAGCTTGAGAGATGTCTCATGGAAGAGTTGGAATCTGTAATGAGTTTGGAAAGGTCATCATCAAGGTCATAGAGGAGGAGCTGGTGGGTTGAGGAATCTGATGTACCTGGAATATAATGTGTGTGACAGAAGGGAAAATGGTGATAGTTTTAACAAAAATTTAGATTAGATGGCTTCAGAAACCAGGGCTTTTAAAAATATATAATTAGAAATATTCAAATATTAGTGTTTACTAGACTATATTTTGCTATTTAGAAGCATTACAAGAATAGTAGCAGTAGCTAGAAAGAAGAAATAAACAAAAGTAATTTAGTTCATTTAATAGATAAGTAAAATTATTTTGTGTATATTCCTTTGCATATTTTCTTTAATAGGTTAGTGCACATTCATATATGTCTTTATGTATATATATTTAAATGTATTTTTCAACAAGCATGAGATCATACCAAGTATACTCTTTGGTAACTTACTGTTTTTCTGGTAATAATTCCTATCTTTCCACTTTAATAAATATTTATATTATGTAAAATTTGGACTGTATTTGCTTTTTTCAATGAATCCCATAATATCATTCCTAGGTATTTTTCTCGAATCAGGATAGAACCATATCTACTTTGCCCCTTATTTTGTGTGCTAAAGTTCATTTAAACAACAATACTAAGATATAGCTGCTAAAGTTCATTTGAAGAACAATACTAAGATGTAGCTGAAATTACTTATCATTGTTAGTTTTTGGACATTGTTGTTTAATTTTGAATATATCGTATTTTAGTATCATACTTACCAAACAAGAATTCTTCTTTACACTATATTTATTATTTAAACAATATCTCTCCCTTTTTTATTGCTAAGACAGCTACCATTACTAATAAAAAATCCATTCTTATTATATATATATACACACATTCATATATATATATATATATATATATGAAAATAGGGAAATAACACTAGTTTGCTATCTTATGAAGGGCTATGAACATGGTTATGATTAAAAAGGTTTTTTAACATTTACTTTTTTGTGTCCAAAATTGAATTTCTTTATATGAAATTGACTGCTTTATAAATGTGAAAGTTTAATTAGTTCAAAGTCTATAAGAGGATTAGACATGGTCAGTCCCAAACATACTCAGTACCTGCAATTTTTATGCTTTTTAAAGACTGACTTTTTATAGAAGATTAATTTGAATTCTGTTTTAAGACACACAATTTAAGACATGCAGCTCCTGTAGACATTCCTTAAATATATTACTTGTCTCTCAGCTTAAATATACATGCATATTATTTTCAGCACAATTTAATAATAATTTTAATTGGTTGCATCCACCTTTCAAAGTTGCTACCATTTTGCCTCTTGTCATAAAGTTGTGCTCTGGCTCCCTTTTTCGTCTGAGAACTCTGTCAACCTCATCAAATGAGCAGAAATGCCCAGCTTTTTAAAAACTGCACTAGACAAAAAGGAAAGAGGAGAAAAATGGGGTTTTTGAAGATGATTGAATTTTGTATGAATCCAAAGCTCATTTCCTTTCTGCCTTTAGTTAGTAAAAGGATATTTGCAAAATCCTAAAATACCAAGTATCATTTTTATCATTTTAACACAGGGAAACAATTCAATAGAAACAAGCCTGGGGGAGGGCAATTAAACATAAACCTGGCTCTAAGGTGTTGGCATTCCTACATAGGTTCCTTTTTGTGATAATATGTAAGTTCTATTTAATTTCATGTGGTTTATACTGGAGTGTTTACAGCTTCACATAATTTGGACTGTGAGAGTATATTATTTTTTTCTGAAAAGCTTGAAGTAGGACTCAATGATTAATATATAGGATGGAAGCAGAAATAGGACATTCCCTAAAATGTGTTGATTCTGATTTCTCCAGTTCATTAAGCGCTTATGGGAAGTTACTCTACTAGAGCTGAATAGTGTAGCTTTTTTTTTCCACTAAAATTGTTTGGTTTTTTTTTCAGTTAATCAAAGCATCTACCATATTCACACAGTTTAAATTCTAATTAAATGTGTGCTGTTGGGCTGAGGGGTACCTAAGGGTGAAAAATGTAGACAATGTGGAAAGAGAAAATGTATAATAAAGAAAAAATGAAAGTCAAACACATAAAGATGGATGGAAATACTCTAATATCTTAGTCCTAGAGGACATGAAAGACCAGGGATCAGGCATATCTGTATCCAAGTAAATTGTTGACCCTGTGCAACTTGCGACATAGTGTAGTTTATGTGATTAGGCCTAAAGTTTTCATTGCACCTGTACATTTGAATCCCAAAGATAACCACCAGAGTCGTCTTGACCCTAACATCCTTCTTTGTCCAAAAATGTACTTGTTCTTGTCCCTTCCTCATCCTTTTCTGAGATCACATTTACCCACACTCTTTAAGTTACCCAAACCATTTCTTACAACTTTCTATTTCACCTTCACTAACAGCCACTGTGATGCACCTCTCATCATTTTTGCCTTTAAATTTTGTTTGAAATCTATAAGATTCTATACTACATTTCAACTTGTTTGAAATGTGTGTCTCCAGAGTTATAACTCTGCTCAGCACAAATGAATTCTCTTTGTTTCATAATCAAATTGTGCCTCTTTTTCTCTTAAGGGTCTACAATATGAACTACATAGGTGGTTAAGAGATATCTGAAGTTTGTGCAGGGATTAGGAGCATTTATTAAGGTGGTCTGATAAAAGATGACATTTTTGAGATGTATCACAGGATGCTATAGGCCAGTGATGGCAAACCTTTTAGAGACGACTGCCCAAACTACAACCCAAAGCCCACTTATTTATTGCAAAGTGCCAACACTGCAATTAAACCTGAATACTAAGGTTTTAGGTTAAAAGAAAGCAACTCATACATTAATATCTTTTGTTTTAAATGAAAACAAATAACATGTGTGCAATAGGTTCAGCACCACTACTATAGATTGTGGTTACCCTTTGATCACCGTAACTAATTCTTTAGGTACCAGCTATCAAAATACTTTCTATTCCCCCAGGCTATAGATACTCACAGGAACATCTCTTTCTACCTCCGTGAGTCTGAGTGTAAAGAAGGGAAGACTCATATATTCAGAGTAGGCTAGGGATGAGTTACATCTGAAGAGAAGCTCATAATTTACATCCATTCCTTTGTGCAACTCTGAATATCTTCCTGAGCTGACAGATAACACATGAAAGCTCATTTAGATTACATCACTTTTTTCCCCTTGAATAATGATAAAACTATAATAACCATTTCACTGTTTAACACTTGTTGGATATCTTATGTCTTTTATAGTATCCTTTTAATTTTCTCATGAAATCTCAGAAACAAACCATAGCATCTCATTCCCCGAAGCAGGCCCCTGAATACTGTGCTCAGCTGATGAACGGTCAAGGCAGGAAAGACACAAAGTGCCTGTGTCCCTCCATATTAGGAATCTGTTCTCTTACACACATATACCCTGAGATAAATGTTTGCATGTATGTATTTAAGTATACAATGAATACAATTTTTATAAGACACTCAAATTTTATTAGTTTACATTTGTTTCCCATTGCTCTCATAATCACTAAATGAGATTGATAAATAACATCCTTATTTTTCAAATGAAGAAATCCAAGCTCAGAATTATCAAAATATTTTCCAAAATTCTCTATATAATGATCATCTGATTAAAATCTTGCTCTTAGATAATGAACACGTAATTCTTTCCACTAGGTCTAGGCTTTAGTTTAAATATTTCAGAGTAAATACAACTGCAAGTAATAAATGCACTCAATTTGTCACATTTAACTGTTTTTAATATACACAAGGAAGTATTTAAAATGATCTCTATGAGATGTTTTAAGCAACATGCAGACACATTATCATATCAAAGACACACAACACTAGAAACACTGAATTAATGTGACATATTCACTCACAATCCATGGAGCATATGAGAGTGCAAAAAAAGGTAAACTGGTGTATTTTAGATAAAATATTAGAATGACTGTATTAATTATAAGAATAATGATTTCTGGCTGGGGATTTAGCTCAGTGGTTTCGCCACCTGCTGCACAAGTGCAAGGATCCTAGTTCGATCCCCGGTACAAAAAAATAAAAAGAATAATGATTTCTATAATAGCTAATACTTGTTGAGTAAAAATATGTGTAGCGTTCTGAATCAAGTACATTATAGTCATTAAATTACTTACTTCACCTTTGTAGCAATGCCACAAATTAAGGACACGCATTAATACAAATTTTTCCCAAGTGACAAATGAGGAAACAGAGGGATAGAGCAGTTCCATAAGCTCCTCAGTCCTACTCTGCCCTTAATCATTTGGCTTCTGCCTTTGTGGCTGGCACCACTGCCCACTCACTGAGCAGCCGTGAATTTTATGGTCAACATGGTGGTGACATGCTCACTCCCAGGGATCCTTCTTTTAGAACAAAAGAACAAAGAGGGATTTGTTTTGTCCTACAATAAGAACGTCAAAGCCTGAGTTGATTCTTTTAAAAAGGCTCAGTGAAAATATTCAATTCAATCCAATCTAATCTGAAATTTCTGTTTCTTCATGAGCTCTCTCAGAGCAGGACCAGGTGTGCAGTGCCAGAAGTGAAGACTGCTTTCTACAGATAGCTACTGAGAAGATAAAATTCTATTTTTTGCATGTGTGGATATTTAGTATTGAGTTTTATCCCCAAAATTCTTCTTCAGTCAGGTAGCTAATCGAATCTTGTTCAACTTCCCACTTGTGGAAGAAATTACTTGTTCTGATCCCTAGCCACAAAGCCAAGGGTCCCCTCCCTGAATGTTCTCCTCTGTAGTGTTTTGTGGTTATAGCAATTTTATTCCAAGGAAATACTTCTTGTTGAAAGTACAAAGCCTGGCTCTTTGTAAGTGGAAATCTTATATGTTTTATGCTATTACATTCTTAGTGAGAACATTGTCATGCTAGAAGACACAAGTTAAAGTCTAAGATTGAACACTACCTAGATTTATGGCTATGATGATTTGTGTAACACCTTTTGGATTTATATTGTAACCTAAACAATATAATAAGTCCTTTTTATTGGACAGACCAGACCTTATCTGATAGTCCTATGCTATGCCCATACCCTGTCACCATGTTTATTTCTGTAGTCAGAAAAAAACAAATTTATCTATATTTACCCATGTGTTGGTGTTTAAAGTAATAGTGTCTAGGGAAGACAGTGTACAGCGTGTATTCTTAGACATTGACATTTATTAAATGTTTGATAAAATGTATTAATTGTATATTTCATTGAGGTTCAGTGTGATACTTCAATAGGTACAACTAAAAAATGGCTCAACTTTACGACCAAGCTCTACTGCTTCTGGGTATATGTTCAAAGAAAATCAAATCAGCATTACAAAGACACACTTGTATGGTTTTATTTATTGTGTCATTATTCACAACAGCTAAGATATGGAATCAGCCTATAAATGGAAGAATGGATTAAATGATGATGAATGGATTAAATGATGATGAATGGATTAAAATGTGCTATATTAATCAGAATATTATTCAGCCATAAAGAATAATAAAGTCCTGTCATTTGCAGCAAAATAGATGGAACTGGAGGGCATTAGGCTAAGTGAAATAATCCAGACACAGAAAGACAAGTTCTCACTCAGGAGAGTTAAAGAGACACTGGATTTATTTGTAATAGTATTATGCTTCTGCTTTCAGCATAGAGTGAGGTAAATGTTACCCAGATTTTGACATCTCATCAGCTAATCCAGGCCATGAGATCTTCAAATTTATGAAAGCATTTTTATCTTCTAATAGACATACCTTGCTTCCTCCAATGACATTTTCTTCAGGATGCTAAATAAAGAGACCTTTCATTTATCTGAGGCCATGTTTATAATCAATCCTTACAGATCATATTCATCAACAGTTATGATTTCTACTTTTTATTACTATAATTACTGTATACTTGTAGTTTTTAACTTGTTAACTTTAGCCTCCATGGCTGAGATTTCACATTTCTCCATAGTCCAGCCCCATCTCATTCCGCAGCCATAGCTACACTTTCCACAACCTAAGTGCTACAAGTGCTGAGCCTGTTGTTTTCCTGACTTCTCTGTGCATCTGATGTGTTCTTGCCTCTAAATGTCTGCCAAACCCTAATACTACTAAAACAGCTAAGTTCTCACCTCTATAAGAGAGGTTCTTATCTATCTATCTACCTATCTACCTATCTATCTATCTGCCTCTGAGTTTCAAAAGCTAGAATTTGTTTTTATGAACCTCTTAAGTCCCTTGAGTCTCGATGACCCTTGTAATGAGCACTTGCATGGCATTGCTGTCTCCTCATGCTACCTAGATAATCCAAATTCTTCCTGTAGGAGACAGGACAAAGCACATAGGCACAGCTGGGGACAGGAGTGGTAGGAAATCTTGACTTGGGCTGCTCTGAACATTACTGACTTCAGAAATGGAGATTTTGAACCAGAGATGTGAACGGCATTATCCCAGATTCTCTTTCTCAGTATTATTCTAATTTATTTCTTTATTAATATGGTCCTTTCATCTCAATTCCATTAATCATCTGTTCATGCCATCTACAATTGTAAGAGACCAGCATATATAAAAAAAGAGACCAGCATATAGTTCCAAGGATCAGAGACAGGATCAGGGGTATGTGGTGTGGTCAGACGTAGGGATCCATACCATAAATAAATATAATCTAGTGACAGAGCAAAGCTCTGACATATAGATTATATTCTGTATTAGATATTTTGTCTCTCTGACAAATATCAAAGATACTAGGAATTGATTTCATTAAACTGAAAACAAGTGTAGTAGAGTTGATATATATTTTCCCAAGTGGAATCCAAATTATTTGGAGGCATATAGGGCCTTATAAATCATCTCACTGAATCTGTTAGGTTATAAAATGAAGAACAAAACTGGAGAAAAATGTAAAGATCATCTGTGATTTTCTTTTAGAGGATACTAGAGCTGAGAATTATATTGATTTATATATATATATATACATATACCAAGTTCATTATTTAATTAGTGTATACTTATAAATAATATATAAAACATGTAGATATACTAATAAGACTGAATATAAAGATTGAACTGACTATTCAGAAAGCATTTATTATATGCCATATAATTCATATTTATTACTAAAAATATTGTAAAAATCAAAGAGACAGACTCAGGAAATCTACATCTTCTGATATTTTCATCTGCATTAAGAGAAAATCAATTTGTGAAGGGAAAATTTTACATTTTTTCTCTAAGGGTGGCAGGAGGCTCAAATGCTATCATTACCCAGCAATCTGATTACCACTAAAGTGACAGAATGACTTCCTTAGGGTCACTCTAAGTGAGGGCCACTTATTTATGATTGCTGAGTCCAAAAATGTGTCATTATTTTATATCTCCAAAGTCAGTGACAACTTTTCATTATGTATGCTCAGCCCCAGAGTATATCTAAACCAACTGGAGGCACCCTATATTTGAATATAAGTTTGCAGTCTGTAATACTGGTTCTATCAAGGCTCACTGTAGGTCCATGAGTCCATCATTATTGGACTTCCCTCCTATGAAGTAAAAAAGGTCTCTCCCTTCTTTGAATTAGAAAGCTGTTGACAAATTAGAACACAAGAAAGATGCTGAGCATCTATCAGTGTATTGCTCTGGATGCCAAAGTCTCCTCTCACCCATCTGGGTAACATCAGAAAGATTACAAATCCAATTCACCATCATCACATTGATGAAAACTGCTGTTAGTCAATAGTTTTATTAAGATGTTAGTTAATTTTCATCTTCAAAAACTGATCGGTGAAAAGAAACTGAGTTACCACGTCCTTAAATTTCACTCAACATTCATTACACACAGTTCTTACCTTTCTTTTTCTTTGGGATGATGATCTGTGGTCCTAAATGACATTTAAGTAGCAACATTCATTCACATCCTACCCTATTCCAAGATATCTTTCTCCTTTAGAGAATGCACATACATGGCCTCATTTTTCATTCCAATTCTGCAAAGGAAAGTATCCTTATTCCCGTTCTACTGATGAGAAGAATAAGGTCAATACAAGGTCTCTGCAGTTCGCCCAAAGCCACATCTAGTAAGAGATAGAAGCAGAATTTTTATCTAAAACTCTCTGATTTCTCAGACTCTGTTGTCTTTTTATAGATTCTGAATATTGACCCTTGACCTAATCAGACACCACTACCGAAAGAGAAGACAAATCCTGGACCTTAACCTGCTACTCACTAAAAGCATTATTTGTGCTTCCTCCTAAGATAGGGACTTAAAAGCAGTTTTTGCTAACAACCGTTTTTGTTTTTTTTTTCCTTTGACCTACAGATAGTTTACAATGAGTTACTAAAAACACATTAAAAGTGGACTTAATTTTATATCCTTTGTTACCTTAAATCTTTGGATACAGGTATGTTAATAACGTAAGAAAGATTGGAAAAACAAAATCTCTTAGCTCTAAATTTCCTAGGCAATCACCTTCCAAGACTGAAGATAACATGAAAAGAGAGTTATAGGACATTCAGCTGCATCCTGCAGCCTCCATTGTACTAAACCTAAAGTTACCCTTGATGCAGGCAGACTCTCACATGACTGAAACTGGCATGAGCAGAGGTAATCATTTATCTGAAGTGAATAGGCCCCTCAAACCATGTCAACTTTTATGAAGACAGGAAACCCAAAATCTGGACTGAGACAATGTTTCACCAGACCCCAGACTATGGCAGTACCTCATAAAACCGGCCATCATCATTTGTGAATGGGCCAGTCTGATCCTCTTCACCAGGATGTCTCCCCTATAGCTGCCATTCAAACTGGAGTCCTTTCCTCATTTTCTCTTACTTTACAATTAATGCTTTTGCTTGTAAATTCATACAAAGCCACTCTGTTTAGGAAACTCACAATCCTTTGGAAGATGCAGGGCTGTAATGGGTTAGTATAGTTCTTGCCGTAGCAATGTGTGAGCAAAGCTGGGGCATCATTTGGCCAGGGAGATGATGGTGGGGTGCAGAGGTGGGAGAAAAGAGGAGGAAGGGTGGGGGAAGAAGGGGAGAGACTTCTCTGAGAAAGAGTCACTTAGGCTCTACAGAACGAGAGAAGAATGTCTTGTTATTCTTTTTCTATTTACTTATTTTTAATTAACAACTAATAATTGCATATTATTTATGGGCTACAATGTGATATTTTGATCTATATATGCATTTTAGAAAGATTCATTCAAGAAAATTAATATATTCATCACCTTCCAGCTTATCATTTTAGTGATGAGAATGTTAAAAGTCTTTAAATTTATTAGCAGTCTACTTTAACAATTTTGTAATATGAAATATATATTATTACCTGTGGTCACTGTGCTGTGTAATTTATCACTAAAATACATTGCTGTAGTCTAACTGAGAATTTGGACCCTTTGATCAAGGTTGACCCTTTCCTCATTCCTGTGTCTCCTCCCCAGCCTTTCATAACCACTCATCTATTCCGTTTTTGTGATATTGTCTCTTTAACATTCCACATGTGAGTGAGACCACGCAGTGCTTTATTTTTGTACCTTGTATATTTTGTCCAGGATAATGTCTTTCAGTTTTATCCATGTAATCGTGAATGACAGGATTCCCTTTGTTTTATAGTTTGTATAGTTTAGACATTACAGCTGATACTACAGAAATACAGAGGACTATAAGAGAGTACTATGAACAACTACATACAACAAGTTAGATAACCTGGAAGAAATGGATGATTTCCCGTATGGCACTTACCAAGACTGACTGGGGAAGAAACTCAGGTATAGCTTCACAGAACAATACTATAAAGCCTTGGAAGGAGAATGTCTTCAAAGGATTCTGTGGCAGGACTTGAACTCAATTATGTGGATGCCATTAGAGAGGGATAAGAGAACAGATCTGGAAAGCCTGTATCGCCACTGCAGAATTAACATTTAACATGAAATGTTGGGATGGGAATGATCTCCGGGTCATAAAACACATTCTAGCACTGACTAAAATACAGGTCTTGGACAGCATTGACCAGCAAAGTGAAGCATGAAAAGGAAGCCCCAGAAAGAGATGCAGGCACACAGTGGGAAGCCCAAGATGATTTGTCTGCACTATGTCAGGTCCATTGCTGGGGTGCAGGATGAAGGCAAAGCCACACTCAGCAGCTTCTTAAAGATAATTTCCAGAAAGTGTGAGATTGAATAAAATTCAGAAAGAGTGCAAATCTTCCTTCGGGGCAGGGACTATCACCTTCTCATCTTTGGTTCCCAACAGGTGGCAGAACAGCTGGGCCTGAGTAGGTGTTCACAAAACAAATGAAAATAAATTATTTATCTTAATAACAATTATGGTAACTCTTGGATGTGTTTCAATATTTGCTTATTAACAGGCACTCTTTTGAGCATTGTACGTATATTAACGTAGCTAATTGTCAACATAACCCTGTGAAGCTCCTCCGCACCTGCTTCTTCCTTTGAGCCGAAGGAAAGTTTTTGGTTTTCTATGAGTTTTAGTGACTCGTAAGTTTACTGTACTCAGTGCTACTCAAATATAGTATTGTGGTTATTTCTTCTTTCTAATCCATGTGAGACTGTTTTCACTTATCATGCAGCTAAAAATGACAGGTCACCTTGTGCTGCAAGTGTTATATATCAGATACTTTTCTGATTTCATCTCTGTCTTCTTTGTTTCTGGAAGAAGTCTGAGGAAATTTGTCTAACTGCCCCAGTAATACAGGGAACAATCATAAACTTATTGAGTTACTTTTTATCGTTTAATATTCCTGTAATAAAGTCATACAGCAGTGTGGGGTTTCTTGATCTACGCAAGGGTTTCTGGATGCTACCTAGTGAAAATGATGCGAGCCCTACCTCCAGAATTCAGTCTGCCTCTCATTTCACTATTGTTATGATTGCAATGTGTCTTGCTCATTTTATTATTTAAATACTAGCCTAGTATAGGAACAATATTACAAACTCTAGTGAACTTTTTTCTTTGAGGCTTGGAATTGAACCCAGGGCTTTCCTATAAACTATATCCGTGGCTCCTTTTATTTTGACATGGTATATCATTAAGATGCTAGATTGTCCATGCCTAGTTCTTACTTGTTATCCTCCTGCCTCAAATTCCCAGAATGTTGGGATTGAAGGCATCTGCCACCATGCCTAGAGACCATGTCTAATAGGAAAACAATCAGAAGGGCTGAGTCCTAATTCAATTTCTGCCTTATAATAGCTATTTCATCTTGAGTAAAACTGTTAACATGTCTCGGATTCAATATCGCTAAGACAGGCATATTATTTCCTATAACATCTTTTATTGGTTTTTAGGGAAACTTTGCAAAAGCAGAGTAAAAACTATGAAGTCTTTCCAAATATTATTTAATAACTATAAATGACATTATTTGAAGCAGGCTGGCTAGAGATGTTTTTCAGTGGCACAACGTTAAAAAGGTGAGTTATATAAAAAGATAGCCAATTATAAGTTCTTTAATATTCAAATATATATAATAAATTGAATTTTACTCAAGGGCAATGCTACCAGAGTAGTGTAGTAGAAAATGTGAAACAAAGTAAAAATCTCCCCCATCTCTGTCTTGCATGAACATAGAAAGTAGACTTTTAGGGATATATGTATCATATAACATTTTTCTCACAATAGAAATGCTGGTATAATTTAAGACAAGAAGAAAGGATAGAGAGCCAACTATACAAAGTTGTAGCAAATCATTCTATCATTAAATCATTTTTTGATTTTTATTAATAGCTAATAGCAAAATTCAAGCTGAATTATGAAATTTGTCCACAAATATTTTCTTGAACTTGAACTGAACTTTGATGAGCACAATGTATTTGGTTAGGTATGTTTATCTTCACTTCCAATTTCCATTTCACTTTGCTAGGATCTTTATCTGACAGCCATATTGATGTAGCTGAATACACAGTCACCAAACAAGGGGGATCTGATTGAAACACACCTATATTCAGCTTCTCCTTCATGAAGTCTTTGTCTCTGGAAGAAACAAGGTAAGGAGATGTATATGAAAGTGTTAGTTGTGGAATAAATAAACAGTAAAGTTTTGGCCTTGAGTATTTTGGAAAAACACAGATTAAGTGATCACTGAAAATATAATTCACTAAAAGCTAATCTATTTTAAAATTAAGTTCCTAAATTTATCTTGTTGAATTTGAAAACAAATAAAGAGAATATATTTCTATTAATTCTTTCTTTGAATATCTCTAAATTAAATATTTACTTTGTTTGAGATACTGATTTCTGTGGTGTGACACAAGACCAAAAAGATAATATCTTTGCCAAGTGTTTCTACATTCTTTGATGTGGGCAGCTATACTACATACAAAAATCTTGAGACAGAGCTTGTTTTTGTTTGTTTCTCACAAAGGCCATCAAGTTTCCCTAAATACCTCATAAAAAATTGGTTATTTGTCTTGATGCCTTTACTATAGGTGTGCTTTTCGGCGATGTAAAATGCAAACATGTTAAAACCACTGTAGAAATAAACTGCTGAGTAATGCAATGTTTCCATAACTCCATTTGGAATCCTTTGATTTTGGTAAGCGTGGTTATGAATATCTTCATTTCCCCATTTCCTCATCTTTGTCTTGGTGTGTCTTGGAGTCCTGAACAAGAAATTGGATTATTCTCTAGAAATTAAAAAAAAAAAAAAGGAAAGGCTACTAAATTACCTACCAGAAAAATGCATTACAGAAGAAAATGCATTTCTGTGCTCCAAAGACATAATTGGTCTTTGGATTATTTGTTATGTAGGACTCTGAATGCTTCAGGCTGCACCCCTATGATAATTGAGAAAAGATTTCATCTATTTGTCTAACCTTTTCTTCCTTAGAAATATTTAGAAAATATCTGATGGGTCCACTTTCCTTACATCTTAGCTACATCGAGATTGTTAAATACTAGTTATATTTATTTAAGTGAAATAATTCTAAGCATTGAAATAATTCCAAATTTTGTCATCCTAAGCCATTTGTCGCTTCTTGGATAACTTTTAATGTTACTTGAAGTTAGACCAGGGCACAGAACTCTTCTGTCTATGGCATAACATACAAGCACAGCATTAGGACTCTTCTACCATTCCAGGGTACTAGAGACAGAAGGAGACTCTGACTTGAAGATGCCTCGTTTCTCCTATGATATCCTTTTTAGTAAGGGCTCCATAAAAATCTAACTCCTTAACACTCAGAATAGTGGCTCTTGGAGTTGAAAAGTTAGGGGCCAGTTTACTCACACAAACCAAAATCAAGGATTTGTTTCTTAATCTTTAAAAGGAAGTAATGACACCTGTATGACCAGTCCACAAAATATGAGGTTTGAATTAGATGCCTCAAGGTACTTTGGCTAAAAGTGTTCTTATACTCTGAAATCTACACAACTAAAATCAACTTTATTTTGCCATTTATAAATGGTAGAACAGATTCTCCATGAAAATGGAATATATGTTTGAATTTGTAAGACCTAAATCTAGTTTCAAGATTAATGGAAGATATTCTGAGGGCATTTTAAAGATATATTAAATCCTCTTTCAAATCAAAGATCAATGAGATTGAAAACTGTGAAGTGATGCTTTCAAACATGAGCTCCATTTTGACAGTTTGAAAGATGTAAGCTCCACATGCAGGAGCCCTTACATTCAAACATTCTCTTAATGTCAAGTAAGAGCTGGAGAAACAACAGTGAGGCGGGAGAGTGTATATAATCACAAGCAATGTAATATTATTAACACAAGGAATCATTATTAAAATCTACAGGTCTTTTATGCTGCCTCTGTTGGGTCAGTCTGGAATAGTCAGGGGAAGTTTCAATCTATTAGTGAAAGAGACATTTTAAATGATGAAATGTTCATTACCAAACATTAGCTAATGAAAAATCTGACAAAAACATGACATATTTTTATAGGTAAGCACGGTTATAATTTCTACACAATGGCTACTGTATGTTTTATTAGAGAGGCAGAACTACAGTGTAACACCACTGACACTGATTTTATTAGCTTGAGTCACACCAAGAAACTTCTCGACGAAGCGCATAAGTAGGTTAGAGAATTTTGTTAATAGAAAACATCTCTAGTTACTTCAACTCAGTGCTTTCATGTCTAAAATGAGAGAGCTGAGCCTCTAAACAGGGAATTTAATAGTTATTTCTCATTAAATTGTGCTACTGTCAATCAAGGAAAAATTCTCATCTCCCTGAGTTTCTCATAATTCGTATGAACTCCCTCCCTTCCCACAATGACAGAGCCTAACTGTTTTTTTTTAAAGGACATACCAATGTGATTCCTCAATTTTCTGTAGCAAAGTAGTACTTCTTTTGGCTATATCTCAGAGACATGTCCTTTTAAAAAAATATCTATTTTTACTATCAATTTTTCATATAAAACAGGCTCTTTTACTTATCCTCTCTCTCATGGCTGGAGATGCTCTTCCCAGAAGCAGCTACATCAGAGTACAGCACAAATTAAGTAGATAATGACCATCACAGAGGAAGTTGAATCCATCAGTATGAAAAAGGAAATGATTTCTTCAGAGCTAAGGTTTCCAAGGGAGACAGTTCTCTGTTAGCTCAGGGAAGAGCTGAAGTAAAGAAAATGTGGCTTCTACCTGAGGTGTGGGAGGCCAATATTTGGAGAATTAGTGAAGGCCATAGAGGTCAGGACTGTCACTGACTCTTGGAAAAACTAAAATTTGCTGTCACCACATGGTTTTCATTTTCACATTATACTGAGGGACATTAGACAAGTTAACCCACCAAGGTTTTGAATACATAGGAAATTATGTCTGCTTAAAGCAGTTTTGAAGACCAAAACTAAGACAGGATCCCCCCCCAAAAATCTATACTCAAGACAAATCATTTTAATACAATATTTGAAAATTCAAAATTAAGGTACAGAATTCATGAGCAACATCAAATCAGTAATAGTGACTTTTTCTCTTTGTTTTCCCTCAAACTCTGATGTGACTCAGCATAGCTCTAAGACAAGAGCAAAGAAAATCAATGAAAACGTGAACAAATATGTAAATATGCGTGTTTATGGCATCGAATATTACAGGGATGGGGCTATAGAGGCTGAGTATTACAAAACTGCGATGGAGCTGGATGGGAAACACATGTGTATAGGAAAATTAGAACTCCACAATACCAAAAATGTGCATTGTATTGAATATGAAAGTGCAGCTGGGAAAATTGTACAGAGAATATACCCTCCTTGATTATATAAATGTTTAAGCATTCATTAATGGATTAATATAAATATTACAGAATGGCATATGGGGAAAGAATAGCAGAAATGAGAAATAAAAGTATGTCAAAACAGGGCCAGGCATTTAGCTCAGTTGTTCCGATTTCTGCCTCACAAGCGTAAGGTGCCAAGTTTGATCTCTGGTACCATTAAAAGAAAAAAAAAATAGATATAACCCAGACCAGTGGTGGATGCCAGTAATCCCTACTAATTCAGGGGCTCAGGCAGGAGTATTGAAAGTTCAAAGCCAGCTTGGACTAAATTTCCATTATCATGTCTCAAAAATAAAATAAAAAAGCCTGGGGATATAGCTCAGTAGTAGAGAGCTTCCCTAACATATTCAAGGTACTGGATTTATTCCTCAGTACCACAAAAATCAAACCAAAAATCAGACATAAATTAGAAAGCTGTTTTTTCACACCACATAGAAAAACTTAAGTGGCAAATTTAGTTTTAAAAATAGAGAAATACACAAATAAATTTAAAATTTAGTATTTACAAGCAAATTTATGTAAATTACTAGCTTATATATAAAAAACAAACTTCATTTTAAATTCAATGCAATCATTTTATCTAAACCAAAATGGCACAGGAAGATTATATCTGTAATATCTATCCATGTATTTACCTGCAGTAAACTTTGTGCACTGGCTCATTTGATAAATGGAGTAATATTTCAAAGATGCAATTTCTAAGTATCTAACTCAATTGCTATGATAATTTGATTGGGCCAGATATTTCATATTATTTTTTTCTGAAAAAAGTACAGAGTTTGGATGTTGTTTAATTCATCTCTTTTCTTTAAACTAATATTACAGATGAGGCATCTAAAATCAGGAGAGATTTGGTCTTTTAGCTGTCTTTGAAAAATTCTGGCTTCGTAGAGAAAGTGGAACATTGAAACTCTATAATGACTGCATTTACAATAATTAAGCCTTTGCAGAAGTGTTGATAGCCAGAAAAATGTCTCATATAGGGCAATTTTTCAAGAGGCAGAAGACTTACATTAGTAAGGCTATTTCACATTGGAGTGGAAGACGAAAGGAAGGAAAGAGAAGGGTAAATATGAATGTTAATTTGTCAGTTCTTGGCAACCTAAGGCAGGTTAGGGGGCACAGGAAAGAATCTTTTCTAAGGAAGGCAATCTACATCAGCATCAGCCAGATGGACACAAATGAATGGAATGGAACCGAAAATTAAGACCTGTTTGAATTTCCTTGCTCTGTTCAACAATAATTCATAGAACTGTGCCACAGGCCAGGTTTTCAGAGCTATGTAGGAGTGATCTAGGCCTCCTACATTCCAAAAATAATTCTGCATTTCCAAGAAAAGCAAAGCATGTGTACATTATCAGAGAAGGTTGTGAACATTATTGCAGAACATGTCAAATATCTCTTCAACTGACAATATGCATTCATATCCTCATAATTTCAAAGATAAACACATGGGAACAGATCACAATGACTGTTGGAAAGTTACACTTACTTTCACATCTTTCTTTTATTAGCATTCAACAATATCTAAACTGATTTGAAAATCGTCTTTATTTGGTGACTAAATATATTACGCTTAGAATTATCTGCTATGTTAAATGGTAGGCTCAGTGGTGTTTGCTTTATTCTTTTTGACATAACCTCAAGGTTATATGCACTGTTTCATTTGTATCAAATATTTCATATTAAAAATAATGTAAAAAATTAAATTCCAGGGGTATTAGTTAATACAACTAATAAAATTATTTATGTTGCTGTTGTCTAAATTTTGAGTTCTCTGGGAAAAATGAAGCTAAAATAAAATGTAATGGGCTATAAGAAAATGACAAGTAATGGGGAATCTAGCTGCATGGTCAGAAAGAGATATATCTTTGTTCTTGTAAAAAGATTTTAGCCATTGTTAGAATTGAAAAAATTCATTTTAACTAATAAATATGTGATTGTCTAGTATATTGTGAGCCTGCCCTATTATGAGAGAGAAAGAAAGCAGTATGGTTTTGATTAGTGGTTCCCATATAGTTCTGAACAACAGAAGCATATGGGAACTATGAAAATATCTCAATATCCAGGTTGTACCACAGAGTAGATGAATTCCAAAATTCCAGGGATAGTGCTAAGGCCTCAGTATTGTTACAACTCTCCTATCTGATTCTAACATGCAGCCAAGTTTGAGCATCACTAGAGTTTATCCTGAGAGCTTCTCATTCTGCAACTATTGGTTGGTACATGAGAGTTTGTATTTCCTACATGTTTCCAGATCATGCACCTGCTACGGACCAAGGAACCACATTGTGAGAACAACTGGCTTAGTGTACAGATCACAAAAACTCAACTTTAACTTAAAAGAGTTTCTATTATGGTGAATAGATCATACATACAGAAAGTTTAATACAGTATACAATCAGAATATGTTAAGTGTTATATGAATAATACGGAGAATAGAAGCTAAAAATATTGGGAAAATATTACTATAGGTTTTAGATGTTTACCTTGTATTTCTTAAAGGAAAATAATGGCAGAGGAAAATCTACAGGGTTATTGAAAATGAGAAGGATTATTTATATGAGCTAGGTATGCATATATATGTGTGTTTAAGAGACAATAAGAGGACATTTTGGCTGCAGCAAAGGGTATGCATAAGAAAAGAGTAATTCCTTTGGGGAAATCTTCTAGGAAACTTGTTTCTGTGGATCTACAAAGAGAAAAAAATATAGTTTTTCCACCAGACAGTGGATATTTGAAGGACCTAAAAGTGACATGGCATCATTATTAAAAGGATCTCCAGGGATAGGTTTCCAGTCAGACACCAATGAACTCACTATTATATAAATCAGTAATATAATCCTGTCTCTTGGAAGATCATTCATCACTTTCAGGAATAAGACATTTTTAATATCAGCAAATTAAACACAAACAGATATTGAAAACTCCAACAGATGATTAATCAATAAAGGTGGAAGCAGAGGACCTTATTAGTTAGATAGGGCTTAGCTGGTGTAGCTCAAGTGGAAACTATAAACCTTGAAAATTAAAAATGATTGCACAAGCATGGGTGATGGGGACCAGTCACGAGCCCTTTGAAATGCATGATCTTCCACAGTAAGCTCAAGTTGAACAAAATAGTGAAGCCATGGTGGGTTCCTCAAATCTCCTTTGAAGTCACTTTATTCCAAAATCTCATTGTACATCAAGTTTCTCCTATGAGGCAAAGGAAGGTAAGAAATGTTGGAAAATTGTATGTATTCAAAAGTGTTTCCTAGTGATGACTCCTCACAGTAAACCAGAACGTGTTTCTAAAAAGTACAGAAATGTATCTGTTTCATTTGGGGAAGAGCTGGAGTGTTAAACACAGAAGCCAACTTTTCGCCCAGAAAATCCATTTGTAAAGGCAGCCTTTAGTTCCCATCCTGCTAGCTTATTTTCTCAGGATTATATGAATGTTTTCAACCCTAGACACAAAAATAGGAGTTGGCATGGGCTGAGAAGTAAAACAGAAATGCTTTTGTGTGAGTGAGGGAAAATGAAATCATCTCAGCATTGGACAAAAGAGAGAGAAAATAATCTTTAGCCTGAGGAGGAGTGGATAGTGCACATGATATTAAATATAGCAACAATAACAACAATTATTAGTATTTATATAGAAGTTCTAGTTAGAAGCCTACTCATTAAAAAATTAAATGGCTACTCTAGTATCACCGCTATTTCATAGAGAAAAAAAACATTCATTAAAAGATAGTGAATAGAGGATCATACCACTACTAAGAGAGTGAGCCAGGATTAAGATACTGGAAGAAGGATCCTAAATCTTTGCTCTTAAGCATATACTCTGCAAAAGAAATCTAGGTTCACAAGGGTGAACTGTCATATCCGTCTTTGAGATGAGAGGAATAAACAGGAAACTTAAATCTGGACTCTGCACATGGAAAACTTCTCATATTACTGGCACAAGATTATAAGAGGAATGGTTCAGATAGTGACAAAGGGGATGGAGTTTTATAATGTTCTATGTTAGTTCTAGGTAAAACATCTAAGAAAATCTATATGGAAAAAATAATCAGGTAAGTTAACAAGAAGATCATCTCTGAAGCTAAAGTAATTTTATTTAATTTTAATGCAATACAAGATTTCTGCATTATGTACCATTCTTTACCATTATGCCACAGGGTTCTGAAAGTAGAGCCTGAGATTAAGTCAACATTGTGGCTCTAGTGCCCTGAACAACGGCAGAAAGCTAGAGCCCAGGACATCTAAATTGCATATTATCTGAATGAATGCTTTGGTTCAAGCCTTCTTGATAGAGGGAGATACCCAAGCTCACTCTGATCTGTAAGCATGTTTTCTCCACCCTTCTAACATTTTGAATATGTAAATTGGATTGATGCATTCATATGGAAGGAGATTGAAAGTTATAATTTGGGGCCATTAGGAATAAGGCCACTGTACACATCCTGACCTTTTGTTGGATATATATAGCTAGAAATGGAATTGTTAGATCATATAGTCAACTTAGATTTTTCTTTGTCTCCATATATAGTGCTAAATCATTTTGCAGGGTGGTAGCTTCAATTTATACTCTGACTACATTTTAGCCCATATTTTAATTTTGGTTATTTTAATGATTTCTTATTATGGTTTTAATCTAGATATAAATTTCACTTAATGAAAAGATACATATAAAGGAATATAATTATATTCATCCCAGAGTACTAACTGAAATGCACTAGGAAATTAAAGAACTGGAGAGTTCAGAGAAATGTGTCCTGGCTTATCCACATTAAGAGATCAGAAAAAGAAAAAAGACTAGCAAAGTCAGTCCTTGATAGGTGGCAGAACTGAATTTCAATACATGTCTATCCATGTTCAAAGTCCAAGCTGTTTCAATTGTGCTGGGTTGTCTTGGAATTACACTCAAGGAAAATGAAAATAAACTTAGAGAGGCAGACAAAAATGTGTACTTGTCACAGCAAAGTATTTTATGGAACTGTTTTTCAAGATGCTTTCTGTGACAAAGTAAGAGGCAGACAAAGTTTTCAAGAGTAGAAATGTAAAAAGCTTTTAGGGGCTGGCTCCAAAGAAACTGAAAACTGATATTGAATGTTTAAACTCTTTCATTGCAATCAAGCAAGTGGAAAGAAGTGAATAGCTAAACAAAATAAGAAAAACAGAAAATTCTCTGAATCGTGGAGTGGAAAATGTGTGTGTGTTGTATGTGTCTTTGTGTGTGTGTGTGTGTTGTGCGTGTGTGTATACACTTGGTTGCTGTTTTTTATTTCTATTCTTTATAATTTTGGAATGTTTTTGACAGCCCAAGGAAAATATCTCTTAACTTTTTGATTTCAGAGATTCTTGAAATTAGAGAAAAGGAATGCCTTGATTATAAATTTGTTCTAAGTTCATATGGCAGTATTGGGAATTCTTTTCTTTATAGAATATAGTTTATCAAACTTAAAATTTACTCATGGCTGAGGATGCCTTGTATTGTAGTAGGAAAGAAATTTTAAAAAAGCATATGGCTGATTCAGAATTCAGTATCATAATCAGGATTCTGTGTCAGATGTCCCTGTGTTGACCAAGAAACAATAATTCTCTGAAATCTTAAGTAACATTTTGAATTCAAAATCTCAGCAGTAAACAATGTTCCATAGGCTTATTCGCAAAAGTTTTTCACAATAAATTACATAAAAGACTTTTCTTCTTTTCTCCCAGGAAACCCGAATTTCAGGAATAGTCCTCTGTTCTGGAACCCAGTGGGAAATTATTCAGAAAATGAAAACATGAGGTGTTTTCAGAGTTTTGTATGTATATGTGAACACTGCTCTTGCTTCTACAGCATCTTCTGACATACGATCTCTTCTTGTAATGTGACATTTCTTACTTGTCCTTCAGTATCTTCCAGATTTTGTGCAAAAAATCATTTTGACTCACATGTGTTAGTGAGTTTAAACACAGTGAACTTGAGTACCTTCAGTTTAATTGTATCCAAGACTTCATATAGCCCGAGTCTAAGTTCTTTTCAAGCTACAACGCTACTCTACATCACATACCTGGCCCTGTTCTCTTAGTGTCAGTTTCTTTTTCTATATGAACGACTCTTTACATCAGGAAATCATTTAACATCACCTAATTTTAGACTTTAAATTCATGAACTTAGTTTGTACTGTGATGTTAGAAAAGATGGCCACATTTGTGTGAAGGGTGGCGGTGGTTCCATTTGTTACCTGATGCAGAGTTTGCAAACAAAAACAAAATTTTGCCAAATACTTTTATGTGAACCAAATTGTTTGTAAACAAAAGCATTAGTGAACTGAGGTGTCACTGTATTTTACTACATGTGCCTGCTGTCTTATTCTCTCAATTTCTTCAAAACAGAAGAGGAAAAGTAAATTTACAAAAATATTTGAGGATTTGTAGATCATGAGAGAAAGAAGATTATGTTCCATTCTCCAAGAATTTGGAATCAAGATGGGAAAATAAAATATAAAGAGATAGTAAGTCAAAATCAAAACATAAATAACATTTAAGACAATAAACCATATGTTAGAAAAAGCTTGCAATTGTGAATTAGTGATCAAATAACATTTGGAAAATTTTCAGGGCTATAAAGGAAAACGTATGTTAGGCTGAAGTGCACAGGATTGGTATTTAAGAACAGATATTTGAAAAGATTCTGGACAGCCAGATCGGACTAGACAAAATGAGGAAAAATAAGACAGACTTTATGTTAGAATTATTATGCTTGCGATCTACTGGAGAAGTTTCAAGATTTGGGCAGATAAAAACTAAGTAATTGGTCTGAAGAGCTGGAAGTTGCTTTGAGTCTTTTTCGAGTTAGGTATATTTCATAATGCAAAAGAGATAGAAAGATAAAGAGAGAGGGGAAAAGACAGGGAAAGAGAGAGAGAAAGGGAGAGGAGAGATACAATTCAACAAATCCTTATACCACAGCCCATTGCAAGTTATATTCTTGCAATATCTCAGCTGTTGCGATTCTAGTTTTGAATCGTGCCATCTCTTCCATTGCCAAGACACTCTTCATTGTTGATGTCAAGCCCTCTCTGATGCCCTGGTGGTTCCTGCCATATGCTCCCATTCCCTGCTTTCTACCTCTCTGCCATGTCCAGCTTAATTCCTTGATGGTTTCTGCAGGGCAGCCCTTCCTGTTGGACTGGCATTGGGATGCCTCCACTCAACGGCTATTGTCAGATAACTTCACATATCTAAGACAGCTGGAGTCCTGCAGGCATCATATATCAGTCTATTGGCAATAAAGAGAGGTCACTGAAGATATTTGAGCAGAGAAATGAAGCAAAACCGTTTTGAGGACAATCAGACTGAGAATGATGTGAAACAGGGTAGGATGTTGATGAAAAAATGAGACTAGATGGATCAGATGAGATAAATCTATAAAGATGATAGGTAAAATTATTACAATTTCAAAATAAATGTTAAAGATAATATTATTCAAACTGTTGGAAAGATGCATTTATGTCCCAATTCAAGCACAGATATACTTTAAAGGAGGCCCTCTAAGCTGCCTCTTTGAGGCTATTGTATCAGGCAATTGTCCTTCTGTCTTTTCCCTAACAGACAATGGTGTGCACGTGTGTGTGTGTGTGTGTGTGTGTGTGTTTTATAGGTCAGTTGAGATGAATAAAGGAATTATTCACTAGGGCAACTAGCAAACCACCATTATTGTTTTCACTGAAATTACCACCTTAAAAGACCAAAGCTGAAACGAATCAATATACTCATATAGACAGCAAGAGCAGGCATAGAGAAGCTGGATATACAATAGGAAATTTACAACATTCAGCCCTATTTCATTTTCCTAGAACCCATCTCAAAAATCCTTTTTCACTGTCCTCTCCCAAGCTACAGAAGTAGACCACCTTAGGTGAAAGTGTGGAAGGAAAACAGGAAAAAGGAAGGAAAGAAAGAAGAAAGGGAGACAAAAGTTTTAATGAAAACATAATATTTTGGCAATTACAATCCACCGTTTTTATTGAATATTTTCTAATGACATTTACCCAACAAACTCTCTGAGGTAATTTTAATTAATGCCATTAATGAGTAAAAAATTGTGACCTGTACAAGATCAAATGCTGTTAAGAGAAAATAATTCAAAACAAATGTATCCACTTACAATACAAATATTATTCAACAATGACTATGTGCCAAGTTTTGTTCTTAATATCCTATCAGTGGTAGTCATTGTATTACTTGTCCCCATTGTACATATAGGAAGCCACAAATGTGGATCCCTTCCAATATCCAAACCTCCAGGGCACATTATTCTTGTCCTTATTGCTGTACTGAAATCCCATTCTGCAGATCAAGAGTGGGGCAAGAATAAAGGGTGTTGCGTGATATGCTGGACTGTGGTTGAGGGTCTTAGCCCTGTGGGCTGTTGTCCTGAGAAGACTCTAGAGTCTGTGGGTTCGTGCATGATTAATCATTCTCTTTAAGCCCTCTAGTCCCACCTGTAAGCATGGGGGAAACACCACCCCACACTGCAGGACACGTCAGACTACATTGTTAGGGCTCAGGGTGCACTTTTGAAAAGGCCAGGGATATGTGAGACTCCCAGGGGTGAATTCCCATTTTACTGTTAACTGAGGGAAGAAGTAGAAAGAGTGATGATATGGACAAAATGAGAATCATTCACCCTGTGTGAGTCCAACCAGGCTAATGTAAAAGTACAGGTGTAGTTTAGCTATGTAGTTTAAAGCAGTTGAAGAGATCTATGGACTGGAGACCTAAGGTTTGCTTATCCATCTATTAAGTGACTACTAAAACCTTGATGCCCCTCTAGAGCTGTGTTCTGATCAGACTTCTGCTCTGCACTAACATAACAACTTAGAACACTAACCCAAAACATAAATAAATTAAAGAGTAAAATTAAAAAAACAACAACAGATAATAGAAAACAGGAGGATAGATCTTTTGCAAAAGGGAAGGGGACCAAGGGATGAAAGGAGGAAGGAGGGGTGGAAAGGGATGAAACCAGAATTAAGATGTGTCCTGTACACGCATTAACTCTCCACGATGACCATCATTATTAGGTATGCAAACATGCACTGATTTACAAAAAGCCCTTGTTTCATGTTCCTTCCACACGTTTCCTATACCATTTCATTCTAGTTCAGTTAAAGACTTTTTTTTTGGGCTGCAAACTTTGTCTTTCTTTTAACTCACCTCTCAGTGGAACATTCCCCAAAGGGCCTTCAGCTTGCCATCCTTCACTTGTCCTGCAGGGACAATCAAGCATATGTTTCTATTCTCCCAGTAAACTTGACAGTGGCAGGACATGGAATTGCCTGAGGGAGAATGGAGCCTGTAACAGGCCACTGTTCCCTTACTAACGCTGTGGTGTTAGCTGAAGTAGTGTTAGAGTAGGCAAAAAGGTCAGAAGTGATGATCAGCTACAGGAGCCAACAGCAGCATTTAGCTGGGGCCTGCTGAGGGACCAGAAGAACAGATGGCACTGCTTGGTTAGAGTCATCAGAGAGCTAGTGTTTATGCGCAAAGCTCGAGTGATTAAATCGAGATCATATACACGCTGTGCAAATAACAGTCAAATTCAGAGATAAGAGTTTCCTTCATGCAGAACAGGGAGCTGCCATCCATCCTCATATACCATCACAGTCCCGCCACACTGCAAAGATACGCACACAATCAGTCATAACTGGCAGCCTACTTTCCGATACAAGAAGCATATTTCATGCTGCTTAATTGAAAGCCAAATGGCCTATTGGAAAAATCCATACTCCAAGAAGTCAGAAGACGTCTAGTTTCAAAACCATAGCTGAGCATCCAAACAAATCATGATACATCATTCTGACTACCTTCCCACAGTTCCATGTGTTTTCAAGATAGTACCTGCACATCTCTGCTGCTGTGCCTATCAACATGCATCACAAGCCTCTGTTCATATAGCTTTTGTAACCCAATGGATAGGAGATAGGGCTGAGGTTGTAAATTCTTGATAATAGGACTGAATTCTTGATAATAGTTTAGGGCTTTTCTCTAGTCTACCACTAACACACGCTCACATGTGCTCACATAGACACACACACTTTGGTTCTTATTAAATAAATGGACAAGGATAGTATGTTCATCTGGCATGTGATTTCTATTAATTACGCTGTAATGTATGCAGTTAGAGAAAAATATACACCCTAAGGTAGACCAGCACCTTACAGTTCTAAAAAAACCTGCCTGATATATTCAGCATACTCTTTATTTCTTCATTACCATGAAAGAAAATTTCAATTAATTCTTATAAGTACTAGGTTGCTTGATTTTCTCAAGGCCAGGAGATTTCCTAGGTCAGGGCTCCCAGCTGTCCCTCGATCCGTAGGAATATTGTCTTTAATGCTGAATGCTGCTTCTTATATTGAAATGTTTGGTCAGAATTCTAGTGCTCCTCCAATTAATTTAAATAAGAATAACACTCCCAGTTGTTCAGTAAGAAAATTGAAGTTTTCAAATAGTTTGGTGTATATGATTTTGCTTAATATCTAAAATACATCTGTAAAGATGAAGACCAAGTTGGAACTCAGAGCTATAGCACCATCTCCTCAAAAGATAAAGTGAAAAGTCTCAGGGTGGGATAAGGAAAATTGTGTAAACATTGAACTAAAACATGTGTAGGGACTTTGGGTTTATCATTTAATATCTCTGTGTTCCTGGGCATATGATCCCTTTATGCCTGTGAGCCCTGGTTTTCTCACCTGTAAAACATAGACTGTAGTACATTCCCCACAGGAGGAGTAAGTGTAGGTGAGTGAGTGTGATAGGCCATTCATCACCAGGCCACCTGAATGACCATAAGAGGGTAAGGATCCTAGCAGCACGTGGGCAGTTTAGGGACCTATACATGCTCATTCATTTCCTACCCCTTTCTCTCACAAGAACATAGAGTTATACTAACTTTCTTTCATGGTTTTAATATCCATACAACGCTTGTTATCTTGAAAATATTGTCTGTTACCACTGTTTATCTGCATTATTCTTGCACTCATTGCTTAAATGAGTAGATTCAGTTTACTTTTCCATTTAGTTTTTTTTTGTTTTTTTTTTTTTGATACCAGCAATTGAACTCGGGACCTTGCGCTTGTGAGGCAGGTGAGGTGCCACTGAGCTAAATCCCTGGCCCGCCCATTTAGCTTTATTTGGGCTTTTTGGTGAAGTCTCGTTCATAGTACTGCAGTGGTGATGGTCTGCAGTGCGTACATTGTGTAGCAACAATTAGGGCTGATAACAAGAGCCCCTGAGTCTTAACAGCTTTTTGTCTTTTCCTTGTTGATTTTTTCTTCTGCCTTTGCAATCCACAATTTTAAGATAACATGTGCTCACAATAGACAAATTATTCACCTTTGTCAGACCCAAAGTTGAGCTAATGAGATAAAACGCAGACCCTCAAGGATGTGAATGATGACTGTGTTGTTTGTCTTGATTTAATTAATCAGAAAAAGCTTCCATTTTCTACTTCATATACAAATTCACTAAGACTGAAAGAATTGGTTGTGTGGTTGTGTGAAGGAATTGGCTTTCTGTTTGCCTTAGACAATATCATTTTTACTTTCCTTTAATAAAATCCTGCTACATAGAACTCTGAATTTAAATATTAATTGTAAAAGAGTGTAGGGGTGAGTATGATTGTTTGCAAAGTACAATAAAAAATACGGTAAATATTTAAATTTTAAAACATTTATTACAGTGAAAAACACTTTGCCATGAACTTCATCAAAATTTGCCCCCTCAGTTAGAACACACTATCTCTTCATTTTTGCTGCTTTCTGGAAGTCCTCTTTCCTGAGTGTCTTTAGTTGAACTGTCTAGGCTGTCTCAATATCCTGCCACTCTTTCTCCTGAGGTTCTTCAACTTTTGTCCAATGAATAAGGTGAATAAGGACACACCATAAATATTTTCATGAGACTACCTTTCCACTGATGGCACATGGGGTCAGCATTCACCATAAAGACACTCATAAACAAAGACTTTCAGAATTGCTTCAGATCATAGTAAGAACAATGCAATAACTGTGTTTGAAACAAAGGAGAGAATTTTGAGGGGGATTAATGGCAATGTGTCTTTTACTATAATAATTGTTGATAAATATTAACCATATATTTTGACCACCCACTGTATTTTATACATGATTTTTCTCTTTGTAAAGAATTGTCAATGGATGCATTCTAAAGAATTCTGAGTTCCCTAATATTTTTGCATATTTTAGCTTACTTTTTGCTTTGTACAACTTCTCACAGTTTTCTAAATTATGCATTAAACACATCTCAGATTTTTCCAGGTACTCCTAAAAGACACAAAGTTATCAATATCTCTTTATGAAAAGAAGGTTCACATTCTGCTTGGCATTGTATATACTGTTTCTATTTAATTCTGCCCCTTAGCTATCTGCATACTTTCTATTCTTAAACTCAAAGAATTTTACTCATCTTTTGATGCAAAATCCAAATATCATCTCTGCTGTGACTTATTCTACTGTGATTTATCTCTGCTGTGATAAACTTGGGTTCCACATTCTGATTTAGCCAGCCCTTACTCTGAGCTTTCACAGCTGATAGATTAGAAATTGAATACAAACTTAACACTTTGTTTTAAACAGATTTCACAACATGAGATTATACACTCCTAGAGGACAGGGATCTTGCCCCAAATCATAAGTTATATGTAACATTCTCTCTACATTTCCTACTGTTTCATGTACAATTGACATTTGAAAGTGTATAGTGAAGTACAGTTTCCCAAAGTAATTCCAGTGTATGTTTTAGGGACCAGGGAAAGACATATGGAACTCATCTGATATTTGTATACATTATCTGCTCTCCCCATACAATGAGAGTATAACTAATATAATTAGAAAACAAGTTAATTTCTAGTTCTTACTTTCTTAATTCTGTGTATTCATGAACAAATCTCTTAAAATGTCAGCACTTCTGTAGTCCCATCTAAATGTAGAAAATATAAGACCTACTCACATTCTTTTTAATTTTATTATCAAAAAATCATAAGACAGAATATATAAATATATCTCAGAAAATATGATCCCAGTTATGATTGGCTAAGACCCACTGAATAATATGAGTTTATAGTGGGAGAAGCAACTGTGAATGCAGTGCAATGAAGTAGTAACTCACCATGCTCTATCACTCAGGGGCAGCTTTTGCATATCAAACCACAAGGACACAAAAAACACAAAATTTCAAACAACTACAAAGTCTATAAAACTCAACTATAGTCATCATATTTTCTTTACATTTTCTTTGAGGGAGGGGGGCATGGTGGGAACTGGAGCAAAGAAAGAAAGCTAAAATCACACCTAATATACATAAAATTCATTGGACAATCAGCCCAATTTTTCCTCTATTCTGTTCTTAGTTGCAGTCACAATGTATGTACATATACATTTGTGTTCTACTTTGATTTGATATTATTTTCTCTAATACATATATGAGTCTTTGTTTATTTTTAAAATGCACTTTATTTTATAGGTAGTCATGTGTTGCTTAAGAGCCAGAATGACTTCTGAGAAATGCATCATTGGGTGATTTTTGTCATTGTACAAATATTATGGAGCATACTTCTATGAACTTCCTTGAAATAGGTACTGCATACCCAGCCTATATGAGGGATGTATGTGTGTGTGTGTGAGATGAATAATACCAGATTAAATCAAGTACAAAAGAAAATTACGCTAACATAGTCATTTATTATCACTATCAAGCATTGCATACAGTTCATAATTATATGTCCAATCTTTTATGTGACTGACAGCATATTAGGGTGTTTCGTACACTAGCATCAGCAAAATGAATAATGCACTATGGACTGACCTCAGGATGGCTACAACATTACTAGTGGGCAGGAACTGCTCAGTTCAATTATAATCTAATGAGTCTACCATAATATGTATTAGTCCATCAATGACCAAAATGTTGTTAAGCAAGACATGACTGCAGTTAAACTATGTAACATGAAGTTATGGGATACAAGTAGAGAGCAAAATGGTTATATCATAGTGAAGCAAATTAACATATAGATCATCTCACACAGTTATCCCTTTTTGCATATGTAGCAAGAGAGCTAAAATTACTCAATTCACAGGAATCCAAAATATAATACAGTATTACCACTTACAGTCCTTCTATTGTACATTAGAACTTGACATATTCATCTTACTTATCTGCTAGTTTGAATACATGTCTGTTACTTTGTATCATCCAGTTCTGATTTTGGTTACCCTCTGTAAAAATTTGCATGGTGAAAAACAGTTTAAGTAGAATCAGGGAGCTGTGTTCTGGATGAGATTAATCCACTATTGCATGCATGAATCTTTCAAGCCCCCACTTTCTCCGTTCTTTAAGTAAGGATGAGAAGTATTTGTCATGTATCCCCGTTTTCTCCGCAGTATGCTTGAAAAACATTAGGTACAATATTTAATAGTATAATATAATATATTTTATAGAGAGAATAAAAATACTATGTGTAGTATTTAATTATATTAATCTAAAGATGTATAATTGGGAGCACTAGTTTATTGTTTATACTTCCTGTGAATATAACAGTCAAGGGAAAAAACAGTGTTTTAACAATAGACTTATTTTCTTCCTAATAGAGAATGGTGGAACTCTTTGGGTTTTTTTTTTTTTTTCTAAAGAATTACACATAATGTGTTAGAATTCTATAATCTGTTACACCTTATGACCAGGTGCAAATTATTTCACAGGGTCTCAGGTTTTCAATCTGTAAACTGGAGATACTTTGTCTCAGATTGTGGTGAGAAGTAAATTTAGGCGTGGAAATATATGTGGCCCATAGCTGCCACTATTGGGTGCTTTTTAAAGTTCACTTTTTTCATGTTTCCTCTATACAGTTACCAGTACACCCATGTGCCTAATATGTATTCAATAAACTTAAATAGTTTGTTATTTCTGAAAAAGTGCATTTATTTACCCACATGTTTTAAATCTTACGGGAATTCCTATTTCAGTAAAGTTGCAAATTTCAAAACTTCCTACACACTAGGAAAACATAGATTTAAAAAAATACACATTTCCAGTCAGCACAGATCACTAGCCTTTGTTCTGTTAAAAATTGTGGTCACAATAAAGCCAGTTTTTCCTCCACATTCAAGGCTGACTCATATCTCCCTCTCAAAACAAAACACAAGAGACTGAGGTATCATACTTCACTTCTTTGGAAGAGGAACCTCTGCTTAAATCTCTAAAGTGGACTTGGATAATCCCTTGAAATTCTTTTATTGATCCAGATCTTCATCAATATGAAGAATGACTTTAAATTTTTTTTTACTTTATTTGAAAGTGAACATTTTAACCTTTAAGAAAACATTAATATTGAGATTGGAGCTTGAATATTTACATACTGATATCACCAGACAAATCATCTGTAGGGGGAGTCCAAGATCAAGATGCAATTCCATCACTGTGATTCCAAACACTCGGACCTAAGCACCAGTATTTTCCAGGTGTTGAATTGCAGCATAAATAATGCTCTCTGGGGTAACAGTCAAGTGTATGATTTACATAATCAGTTCAACTGATTTACTGACACTTCATTCTTAACCTTCTCTATAGGTGAACTGGCTACTCCAGTCTTAATCCCACTGGAAAAGTGTTGTTCAAGTATTTAATTATAAGCTCCCTTTGTTTCTACACAGTGTAGGTGAAAGCAACGCAGACCACTTCTCTAACCACTGCGTTACATTGAAAATTTCTAGTTATTAGAATGGTAACAATGAAAAGCCAGCACTAATAATACTGAGGGGAATCAAAATAAGAGCTATAATATTACTGTTTTAATATCATAGCACCACAGTATAGTGCTGGAGGATGTTCCAGTATAACATCTCTACGCTCCATTTTCTGGGTCCATAGAATAAAATGAGGTATGCTAAAAACTAGTGACTCTATTCCCACACGCCCACATAATGGGGAACACGGAAACACCAAGCCAGGGAGCAAAAGGAGCACAGGGCCCTGGCCCATGGCTGCATCGCCTTCCCTTCACTGGACACTAGGGCCAGGCACTGTTGCTGGACCTCCCGCTTTTTTCTGAAATTTGCTCTTCACTCTTCTTAGATTTTATTCTCATATTGGTTCTTCCTTATTTGTGTTTTGCTGACCATATTCTTTTAAAGCATAGGTTTATTTATTTAGGTTATTTTCTTTTGTTTTTCCTTTCTCCCTCTCTGGACCCTCACTTATGTTAATTCTTTCCCTCTTACACCATCATATTTAAAGAGAAATCTTTTTTAAAGAATTCATTCATACAGTTAAATAAGTTTTCATTTCATGTTTCCTTTCTAGACTAACTTTTCTCACTTAGAAATGTGCTTAGCTACTGATTACATCCAGATCTACCTACTTTTTTCCTCTTTTCATGGTAATTCATTATTTGTGTAGAGGAAAACATTAGTTGCTTAATTTTATGTTCCTTGCTATTTGCTTTCTTACCTCTTCAATCTTCAATGTCTACTAAAGTCGGTATCCCTTTTCACTTTCCTTCATGTTCCACATGTTTTTCCCTTGTGGAACCACCACCAAAGATATTAGCTATTTGATTTCTTCTACCAAGAATATTGTCAACTTTGATTCTTTTAGTCAAGAACCAAATTAAGGAATTTCTTTAATACTATTTATCTAGACTAATTCTATAATTGTTTCTGTCTTTTGGCATCTTCAAACATATATCCCCAGTGGGGATCTTTTTATCCTTATACACAAAACTCTCTGCAACTCTTTATGTTCTAGTGATATCCACAGGCCAAAACTATTCCACATGTATCTCATCTCAAGCATTACTATATATCTCTTTATAATTTGCTATATTTGGATTTCAAACTCCACAAGACACCAAATCATGGACAATGTCACATGTTACAAAATCATTACCATACCGCATTCATTTTTCTTGTGGCTTTCCCCCCCTTTAATTTAGTTAACCACAAAGCTTGTTTTGATCACTCTGCATGCACTGATCACCATGGCATGAGTCCCATGATGAATGCCGTTCTGTAAACCACTGTCATTTTCAGAAAACAACTTTCCTCTTGGCATTCAAAATGCATAGATGCAATGTCAGACCCAAACAAGGAAAAAGAAACAGGAAGCTCCTCATCAAAGAAACATACAAAACAACACTGAGAATCCTCTATGTGTGTGTATGTGTGTGTTAAACTGACTATTTATAGCACTTCTTTCTTTATATAAATATTTTTAAGAACAGGAGCACATTGTTTTCATACAATGAGTTTAATGAATATCATGATTATTTTTCAAAACCATGTAAATGAAATTAAGAGTAAATATTATCCAGCATGAGAAAAGAAAATTATCCTCTTAGAGTCCTGTACATCATGAACTGCTGTCTGAATTCTCCTGACTCACCAGCATCCCTTAAACAGTCTTTATACTTTCAAACATCCTGCCAGACACTCTGTGTTTAACTGCCGCACGAGCCACTAACAGCACCAGTATTATCATTTTTTTCCCCACTCTAACGAGTTGCCTCTAAAGAGGTCCCTCTTTCCCAGCATTTGGTGTTGAAACTTACCGCTTTTACCAACTCCCCCTGCTCCCAGCATTACCACCTTGTACTCTCTGGACCCGCCTGATGCGCTGCCTAGGGAGCAGCTGGCTTCATTTTCTACCTCCATTTTACCCGAAAGATCGGAGGAGAAACAAGAAGAAAAAAGTCACCCGTGTCAGGTGCTTGCTCAGAAATTAAACAACTCTAAAACTGTGTCAAAGGAAAGGTTTAGTGTGAGGTAAGAACCGTCAGCGTCTGGCTGGCGGCTGGTCCTCTGCTGGAGCTGGTCTCATAGCAACCACTTCAACTGCTTCCAATAAAAATCTGGCTTTTACACTCCCCCTTCTTGTGATCCTTCACTCTTTCACGTTTCCCACGATCTCTTTCCCTGGCTTGCTCTGTGTGCATTTCTTTCTTCCCTCTTCTGCTTCTCCATTTCCTTTACTCAGTTTCTTTCTGTTTTCTTCCTCTTTCCTCCCTCTCTTTGCCCAGTGCTTTTGTCTGATGCACACACACGTTTAACCACTTTCCAGGCTGGGCTGCTAGAATAGAGTGAATCAGAGACTCAATGGAAGATGCTGTCTCACAGGCTGACTTCTTTAGCTATAGCTTCACACACTGTTTTTTTTAAAATTAGACCCAATTAATTATGTAGAATTTCTGCTGTTTATTTCCTAGTATGTTATCAAAATCCTCCTGTAAAGTGTTAATTCTGGGAAAAGAGATGCTACAATTTCATAAAGAAAGGCAAAACAAACAAAAATATAACAAAACAGTAACTGAGGGCATTTAAGGATGAGCCTTTAGTGTCACTGAAATAATTCCTGGCTAACAGGAATTTGTTCTGCTCTCTGGAGAGTTGCAGTTCTAATGTTGGAAGTAATTGAATTAGGTCACTGTCATCCTTGAATATAGACCATCCCTGTTAACACTAAGTTATTAGCAACGAACTAGAACATAAGGACCCTGTCAAGTATGAAAGAGATACAAGATAAATATTTCTGCTGATAATTACGGTAGCATAAAACATCATAAAAGACTATCTTTCAAATATCTAAAGTCCTGCTTGTGTTTTGAATTCTTCTGAAGGTTTGGGGTCTTTACTTTGCTCTAGAGAACTTCTGAAATATACAGGTATTAGGATATTTTCAGTAATCCCTAACTGTTTAAGTCAAATACTGTCCTTCAGTCAAAATGTTGATAGTCTATATGTTTATTGTTTATTTCCTGATGATCAAACTTGAATTGTGATTAAATGCAGGTGTTTTGTATACACATACTATCAAGGCTCTTCTAGAAAATGAAATATATTTAATTAGTTCCTTATTACTCTATAGTCTAGAACCAAGTACCAGTTACAGATTAGGTGTTTAAGTATTTTCTTGCTGGTCATGGGAAAGGTTGAAATTGTCAAAGCCAAAAGGACAAGCTCTAAAGCTGGGTTGTTTGTGTTAAAATCTGAGCATAGC
Source organism: Heterocephalus glaber (assembly GCF_000247695.1). Next base: position 17,468,697 of record NW_004624779.1, read on the forward strand.
TGCATATCCTTACAGTACTTACATTTTCTGTGTCTCAATTTCTTTAATAATAAAATGATTCATGGAAAACTTGCTTATTAGCTCATTAAGTTAGATAATATTTATACAGTGTTTAAAGCGTCATCTACCAAACTGTGAACACTACATAGCTGTATGGCATTATGATTAATTTATTATTGTTTTGAGGCAACGGTGCAGTTAGTCTACATTTAAAAAATATTGACCAAAGAAGGGTTTTTCATTTGTTTATTGGCCCCCCGTATATCTTCTTTGCTAATGTGTCTGTTTAAATATGTCTATTTTTACATCACAAATTTCATTTCTTTAGTATTGAGATTTGAGAATTCTTTATATGTTCTAGATATGTCTGTATTATATAATTATTTTGCAAATACTTTTCCCCAGCCTGTGGCTTTTCTTCAAGAATCTTTCAAAGAAGAGTACACTGTTGAGAAATCAATTGGGATTTCATTGAATCTATATAGCAGTTAAGCTTCAAATTTTAATGAATTCTAATGTCTAATTTTTTTCTTTATGAATCTTCCATCAGGCATTAAATAAAATTTTTTCTAATGTTCATATTATCTATTTTCTCTTCATTTTCTTCACCTTTTCATTGCATATTTACTCATGGCTACAATTCTATTCATCACGTTTCTGTGGATAACTCACTTTGAGCTACAGAATATCCTTCTGGATATTTCCCTCAAAACCTTGTTTGTGTCATAACCTGAGTAGGTCTAGAAAGATATCACTCTCAGCTTCAATAAGTGAAGTCCACAGTTTCCTTAATGTGCAGAAGCATTCGCTTCCCTCCAAGTCCTAGTTTTGGTTCTACTTCTTATATTTGATCTTCATTACTGAAACAGTTCAATAACTTATCCTCACTTAGTACAAGCTCCTTCCCTCTCTCCCCTTTCAGACAGCTCAATTTGTCCTGCACACAAATGTCAGGGAAATCCACCAAAAATGTCAACCTGCCTGACCCTGATGCATACACATTCATATATCAAACGCCTAAGTAATACAGGCCAATAGTTTATAATGTCACATGTAGACACAAAGCATTTTTTCCCATTTTGTGTTCCAATGTAGCATTCACATGCCACAGAGGAAATGCAGGCAAATTGAGCTATTTGTCTTTCTCCCAACAAAACTATCATTTCTAAGATTGGGTCTAATAAAGAATTGAGGCCAGATTATAATTATTATACAATTTTTTGAATGAAATTTCATTGATTGTCAAAATGAGATCCATAAACAATAGGATTTAGCTTCAAGGTCTTCCTGGGTTTTATTTCTATTTCTGCTGCTGAAATTTATATGACCTTGAGAAAATCATTTGCCTCTTTAGCTACCATCTGTTACCTTTTTTTATTAAGTTTATTTATTGGTACTTTTTAGGTATATAATATAGTTACATTCATCATTGGGATCTTGTACCTTTACATGATGTATCTTGGTTCTTATTTTTCCACCATTCCCCAGCCCTCCCTTCACCCCCTCCACTCTTCCCTGTTTACAAATAATTTGTTTCATTTTTTTCCTTTTTTCATATTTTTCTTTTCCCTTCTTTCCTTTCCCCTATCCCTCCCATTTCCCCTATTCCTTTAGACTTTTTCTTTCTATTTCATGATATCAATTATACATTTTGATCCTTATTTACACTTTTAATTTTTCACACCAGAGAAACTATTCAGTATTTACACATGTATGTCCTATTTATTTCACTTAAAAGTATGGCCTCAATGTGCATCCACTTAGCTATAAATGTCTTTAGTTTCTCATTCTTTATGGCTGAATAGTACTCCATTTTATAAAAGACAAAACAAAACAAAATACATCTTCTTTATCCAGTCTCCAGTTGATGGGCAATTGGGCTGTTTCCAAGTTTTAGCTATTACACACTGTGTCACAATAAACATGGGTGAGCATATATCACTATGGTTAAGATTCTTTTAATTCTTTTTTTGGGGGGGGTACTGGGGATCGAATTTAGGACCTTGCGCTTGCGTGGCAGGTGCTGGAACACACTGAGCTAAATCCCGGCCCAAGATTCTTTTAATTCTTTTGGGAAAATACCCAGCAGAGGAATTGCTGGGTCAAATGGGGCTTCCAATCCTAGTTGTTTGAGGTATCTCCATTTTGATTTCCACAGTGGTTGCACCAGTCTGCACTCCCACCAGCAGTGGAGCAGGGAGCTGGGGATTTAGCTCAGTGGTTCAGCCACTTGCCTCGGAAGCACAAGGACCCGAGTTTAATCCCCGGTACCAAACAAAACAAAAACAATAGAGAAGGGTTCCTTTCTCCCCACAACCCTGCTAGCATTTGTTATTGGTTGATTTTTTTGATAGCAGCATTCTTTCTGGGGTGAGGTGGAATCTCAGTTTTCTCATCTGCATCTCTCAAATGACCAGTGATATTGAACATTTTTTCATATGTTTATTTGTTGTTTCTGCTTCTTTGTCTGAGAAATGTCTGTTCATTTCAAATGCCCATTTTTGATTTGGGTCTTTATATTTGGGGGTCTGATTTTTTTGAGTTCTTTATATATTCTTTTATATATTCTAGATAGTAGACCTTTGTCTGCGGAACAGCTGGTAAAATTTTTTTCCCATATGCAATGTGGTTGTCTGTTAGCTTTGTTGGTGGTTTCTCTTGTAGAAGCTTGTTAATAAGATGAGATCCCAGTTGTTGATTCTTTGTACTAGTTCCTGTACTACTGATGATTTGTTCATAAAGTCTTTTCCTAGGCCAATGTCTTTGAGAGATAATGTGTTTGAGAGACACTTATCTTCCAGAAAGTTTAGTGTTTCTGTTTTAATATTTAGATCTTTAATCCACTTGGATTTTAGTTTAGTGCATGGTGACAGATAGGGGTCTAGTTTTAAACTTGGTAAGTTGACATCCAGTTTTTCCAATGCCATTTATTAAAGAGGCTATCTTTCCTCCAGTGAGGATGGTTGGCTCCTTTGTCAAGGATGAGGTAGCTAAGTATGTCTGGAGTTGTTTCTGCGTCTTTTATCTACTCTACTGATCCTCAGGTCTGGTTTTTTTTTTTCCAGTACCATGCTCTTTTTATCACAGTGGCACTGAAATATAGTTTTAAATTGGGGATTGTGATACACCCAACCATGTCTCTGTCGCCTATAATTGCTTTTGCTATTCTAGGATTTCTATGGTTCCAGATGAATTTTTAGATTGTTTTCTCTAGCTCTGTGACATATACTGTTGGGATTTCAATTGAGATTGTATTGAACCTGCATAGTAATTTTGGAAGTAAAGATCTGTTATTCTTTTTCCATGTCAGCCATTCTGATTTGGTGGTATAGAAATTGTCATGACAGCTGTGTCCTTGCTCGTAGTCTTCACTGGTTGTATGATTATATTGATGTTGGTTAGGAGAAAGAAATGTCTCTTCACAGTAAATAAATTAATGGGTTTCCAAATATCAATGGGCACTGTAAGGGAGCTTAGCTAGTAAATTAATTTTCTTCTTAGCTGTTAATGTATCTGACAATATTCCTTATTTTGCAGTCAGCAAAATTTGTCCTTATTACATGAAAGGAAGGAAAGAAAGAAAGAAAGAAAGAAAGAAAGAAAGAAAGAAAGAAAGCAAGCAATGTAGGGAGAACTTCCTAGCTATAGCTGTCTTCACCTACCCTTTCTGTGAAATCCTAAATTCTGCTGTATGTCACCTGATTTCCTTCCCCAGAATTACTAAGGACCATAAAATCTGAAGTTTGAAGTTGTAATGGTACAGGTTTTCATTTTCACTTAGTGGCTTTAGTGAGTTTGCACGCCTTGTGCCTTGACCAGTGCATTCAAGAATCTGTAGTGTGTGCTTCTGTGTATTGCATTGCTTGTGTGTGTACAGGGTATAGTGAGCAGGTGTCTCCCAGAGGTGTAAATCATGACTAAAATGAAACCATTAAGTAACTAAAATAATTGTCTGACAGGTTGCTTTGTGCTTGGGGGAAGTTTCAAATAATTGGAGTCTACATTTTCTTCCTCTAACCTTACTCTGACAGTTGCCATCTTTTTGGTTGGCATTTCATTCCCTTTGAGTGCTCATTTCCATCAAATGAAGTCCCACATGCTCTGTGTTCATTCACAGCTACTTTACTCTGTGAGCCAGGTCCTCATCTCGGCATGGTGCTGCTCACGTCTCCAGTCTTAGAAGACAAAACGGGAAAGTAATTTAACAAGGAACTTCTCCAAAAGGATTGTATTAGCTTCATTTATTTATATGCATTGGTTTCTAAACCATTGGTACTATTAAGGGAGCCAGTCACAGTGATATGTCTGTAGGAGAGAAGTTTGAAACACTGAGAATCCTTTTCAAACTCTATTCATTGTAAATAGAGTTCTTCATACACTGCAGTTTCTGTTTTCTATATTTCAGTCCACCTTATTGAGAAGTTGTGGCCTCTTCTGTATTCATCTTTAATTCCCCACCATTAGCATTTTCAAAGAATGTAATTTCAACAAATTGAAATTTAAAGATCTCGTTGGCTTTTATTAATGCTTCATGTGTTAGGAAGCACCCAGCTTTCAAAATAGACAGGAGTTCCAGTGGGGAGGCAGTACCATGAGATTTTGTAAGGTAGCTTAAGCAGGAACAAAGAAATAGCATGATGCAAAAAGCAGATTATTGCGCATCAAGTTCCTTCAGGCCATTTTCTTTGCATAGGTTAATGCAGAAGGGACTTCTTCCTGAGGCTGTCTCAGGATAACTGGGCCCATTTTGAATGGTTGTTTGTGAATCTTCTATATTTTCAGAAACTCTGCTGTTTGTAAATTTAACCATGCATCTCTTTCCTAATTTCTTTAAAGTTTAGCTCTTACAAGTAAATAGCGTAAATTTTGGTTTGGTGATATGGAAACTTATTATAAGTTACTTAGTTTTTGTTTGTTTCTTTTTCAATACAAAGTCTTGCTATGTAGCATAGAATAGCCTAAAATTTGTAATCCTCCTGCTCCAGCCTCTTGAGTACTGGGATTATAAATGTGAATGACCATGCCCAGATAAAGTAACTCCATTTGAGTTGATGTATTGGGACCTATTTTAAGACCTCAGTCCAAATCAATGGCTTACCATAAATTTTATTAACAGCACAATCCCTGGCATGTGCTAGGTGACTACAATATTTTTCTTATAGGAAAGAATCCTATAAATTGAGTGAGTTTACATTGCCACTTTTAATTAAATTAATTTTCAAAGTGTATCATTTTCTATTTATACCTTAATGGAAAAATAAATCATGTATGTAAGAGAATTAGGTATTTGATTGATAACTGCTGCATAAATGAAACATTTGCCATGCACATTCTCACCTTGAAGTGGAAATCCATTGTAAATTAGAAGATAACAAAAAAGTGAACTGAAAATATCAAAACTAAAGAATGAAGCGGGGGGAAAAGGTAATTGTAAAGTATTCAGGGTTTGATTTGCAAAACACAGATTTCAGACTCATACTCACAGACTAAGAAGCTCACATAAAGTCCAAAGTAACTGTAAATACTTTAGTATGTGAGATCATTCAACTTCCATCCCAAAGTCTTATTAAGGTTGAAAGACGTGTCAAAAGGGATCTTATACTTAATCTGAAATACCTGTATTTGTCGATTTATTCATTCAGCATAGATTAATTTGGTAGTTCTAATTTTCTTTATAACTGAGTTAGCCTTCTTGGAAAAGTAAAGGAAACCACAGTATAATTCAAGAGTTGTAAATTTTCAACTCTGGATTAAGCCAAGATGTAACAGGGAACTGATTAGATAAACAGCAGAGTGTGTCAGGGTTGCAAGGAAAGCAGAGATTGGCTCCAAAAAGGAGGATAATGTTAGGCATCATGAGGAAGAGTATCTTTTTCTAGAAGTACAGTAAAAGTAGGACTGCAACAACAGATTATAAAAGGCAGGAACATTTAAAGTTCAGGGGATGGGGTGCATTCGGTGAATTGAACATATTAACATAAGATTGATGCATAAGAAAATAGGAACATAGCCCAAAAAGTAAGGTTTAGATAAACTTCAAAAATTGGAAAGGACAATATCTAGTTTTGAATTCTTTTTGTTATTTTGTACTACTGGGATTCAATCTCACTAGGAGGCTGGTTTCAATTTCCTAAGCTCAAGAACTCCCTCTGTCTCAATTTCCGAGTGACTTACTCTATAGCTATACAGTACTACATTCAGCTAGTTGTGTCTTTTACCTTGTTCTTTAACCGAAGCATAGTACCAGTTTTGAAGTAGGACAGTGAGTAACGCAAGGTTCTGATTAGAGTAAAACCAAGATCTGATCCAAGTTACTTTTATTTATTTAATCTTTTTAGTTTTAATGGTTTCCCAATTTCCAATGATTTGCAGCTCAGCTAATGCATTATTATTGGAGTCACTAATTTTTTTTTTTTTTTTTTTGCCGTACTGGGGATTGAACTCAGGACCTTGCACTTGTGAGGCAGGCATGGTGCCATTGAGGTAAATCCCCAGCCCTGGAGTTGCTAAACTTTTAAACATTTCATAATTTGCCAAATTATAAGTTATTAGAAAAAGAAGGCTTTGTTCTATTTTTCTTTATTTTCCTTGTGGTTCTGAGCCCAGGTCTTGGTATGTTGTAAATGATTGATAAAAAATTGCTAAGACTTTTCTCACCAATATACAGCATGGTAAAATCTGACATGGTTATTGCTACTTGCTATTTTTTTCTACTCAGCAATCAAAATGCATTTTTCACCATCTAAAGGAAATATTCTAGCTATGATTATTTAAAACAAATTGAAAGGATGAGAATTTAAGTCGTATGAAAACAAAATTTCAGGGCTGGGGATTTAGCTCAGTAGTTCCACCACCTGTCTCACAAGCACAAAGTCCTGATTTCGATCCCCAGTGCAAAAAAAAAAAAAATTCTTACAATGATAAATTTCAGAGAAAAATCATGCAATTTTTTTCATCTGAATTTTATTGATCAGAGATTTCAATCAACTGTTACTTAATGGCTCTATGATACAAGTATAATTACTATATGCCACAGTGACTCTGGCACTGTATGAGATTCTGGAATATAATATTTAAGAAATATTTAATTTTATTCAATATAATCTTTAATTTTTTAATTTTCAATTCATCTAAAAATAGATGAAATTTGCTATGTCTCAATATGACTTGTTGAAAATTTACATTGTATTATTGTGTTTAAATTCTGTATCATTATGGGCTAGGGATGTAACTCAGTGGCGCCATGCCTGCCTGACAAGTGCAAGGTCCTGAGTGTAATCCCTGGTACCAAAAAAAAAAACTTTGTATGATTAAAAAGCCACTATAACTATCTCTGTAAACAAAATGACTTTATACTGAACAAGTAATCAAATAATTTAATATTATGCTTGGATAATTTTATATTCTATTGTAAATGTCATGAAACAGCTTTACTATTAACATTAAAAGTTTCTAGCTTAATAATTGAGATCATATCACATTTCTACCAAGATTGATCTCCTCTTGAGTTTCTTTGAAAGACATAGTTAGAATTGGTAGTAATTTAGATACATTTAGAATAGCTTTTATTTGAGGGAGGTATCTCATAGTCAATGACTATTTTTCTATTTGAATAATATTTACAAAAAAACCCTCTATTACTGCACAAAATATGAAGAAACACTCAAATTTTAGGGTAAGAGATGCTGTGTTGTGAATCTGACCATCCTTTACTAACAGAATGATAATGGACAAATATTTTCACCTTTTAGAGATTTAGTCTCCTTATCTGCAAAACAGAAACAATGTATGTGATTTGTCATATTCAAATGAGATGCCAGAAATTCAGTGCCTAGGAATATTCCTTAATGGTTGTGACCATTAATCCTGACATGTCCTCTTCATTGGATTAAGGGAGGCCTAGCAGATTAGGAAAGTATCCTCCTGGGTGGTTTGGGGGGTGGTCATGACGTTGGCTACCATATGTGATTCCTTGCCTATTCCTCTCTCACAGTCACAGGGATCCCCTGGTCTTTTTCTCAGCAGCCATAAACTGAGAAGCTTTTCTCCTCTATGTTCTTCCCTTTGAGCCTTGGAGCCACTGACTGTAGACTGAAAGCATGAGACAATTAAAACTTCCTTCCTTTAAATTGTGAGTGTTTGGTGTATTGTGTCTCGCAATAGGAAAATTTATTAACACAATGATAGAGGTTTACATATTAGGAAGTTCATTCATTCATCCCACATCTTCTGGGAAAGAGGGAAATGGTTCTGAAGTACTCAATCATTCCAGCTCCAAGTAGTGTGAATAATGATTTCAGTCAGAGACAGGGCAGTGTAGGAGGAGCACAATTTCTTTCTAAAGCATGAGGAAAGTATAATCTTTCTAGGCAAATATGTAATGCTTGAGAACATTGGCCTGTATATTATTCACTGCTATGCTGTATAGATGACTGGAAGAAGTCTGGAATTACAGGTTGAAAGTAAACTATGATGACTTTCAGAGTTTATTTCCTAAAATTCTAAGAATTTAGAACTTACCAGGCTGCTAGATACTTTTTTAAGTAGATAACTTTTTAAGAAGAGGTACAAGAGGAATGTGCTTTATGAAACATAATTAAAAACAAAAACTATCTCTAGAGGTAATATAAAAAGCAGATTAAAATTTGGAGAAATTAGAGCCAAAACAATTACTGGATTGGTCTTTCAGTTACCCAGTAGAGAAAGGATGATAATCTCAGTGAGGGGAGCAGTCCTTGGCTGAGGAATTTGGAAAGGGTAGTATGACATATATGACATTACTGGAGAATGCATGGTAGGCATTGGTCCTTCATAGGTGTATATGAGTAGGAAAGGAATAAAAATAAAAGTTGAGTGAAATTTGTTCTTGAATCATTGATTACACTAGAGATGTTACATTACAATTCTTTAAGATACACAAATTAACAAGAATGGGGAGGGATGAAGTAAACGGTGAGATGTGACTAGAGTTCTATTTTGTTTGCATTAAGATTCCAGAACTTTTGTAATATCTAGTTGTTATGTAAAACAAAGAAGTTTCAAACCACGGATTTGGAACTCAGGGTGAGACATACATATATGGTTTACATGTTTGGAAATCTTCAATTTACTATTCATGAAAATAGCAACAGATGAGATTCTCTATGGAGTACTTGTTAGAAAGAAAACAAAAGATACTTTTAGAGATGAACTGTAATTTAACAAACTAATATTTTTGAATTTCCTTTGAAAATAAACATTTTGATTTTTGTGTACAAATATTTTAATTAAATCCACACAGTAATATTTTGAGGCTTAGATCCACATTAATAAAAGTTTAAAGAAGAAACAGAGTCCTACCAAAGCCATTAGTAGAAAAATCCAAGTAAGAAGAGCCTTATATTGTGCCTTATAGAGTGCTATCTAATGCTTCAAATTGTTCATGTAAGAATAGTAGTGGCAGTATTTGTTCTATGTAGGAAGAGCTCATTAGTGAATATGGAGCAATCTTGGTAGAAAAGATTGAAAAATTCTATAGTAAGAGATGACAGAATGAGTAGGATTTGAGGAGTTATAGACTTTTCATTGCAAAATTTGGTAGTGACAGCAAAAAGGGTGGTAGGTTCACATACTGTCCTTGTTGAGGATATGAACTGCAATGGTGATAGAATCAATAACAAATCATTTTAGAATATTTCAGACCTCATGTGTATGTGAAGCAATTCATGATCATTTAATTATACATATTTTAAAAGTTTATCAAGCATTCTATAGTTAGGGAGCAAGAAACACCAATACAATTAAGATTTTTATACTGAATATTTAATGCTCTTTTATCTTTTGAAAAAATTATGTACATATATTACTTATTCCTGTATTTTGCAAGAAATTGTATTTTACCACAAATCTATAGTGGATCTTAACTTTTGTTAGTTGTATTGCTTGGTTTTGCTTTCAGCTAAAACTTTCTCGTTTTATACCCTACTGTAAACTTTGCCTCACTTAGGTCCAAACAATCATTCTTGTCTGTTATTTTTTGTGAGTATAAATTATTTGCTTTATTTGTTTTGTTACCTTGATGATATTTATAGAACATGTCATGAAGATTCTACCTTGGAGACCTCACTTTTGTAGACTATATAAATTGTCTTATATGTCTGAACTCATATGTCTTGTCCTCTAATCCTGGGATATATTTTGTTGATCTAATTTTTCCAATGCACTTCTACAGCTTTTCACCACTATCCAGAGACATTAGAGTGGAGACATAATGGCTTTAAATGATATTTAGTAAACAGCTGAACTACAACTTTGTCAATATTCTAACCACAATATTTATGAAAATCGAGAATACAAAAAAGTAATTACAGCAGAGACAAAATCAAGGAAAATTAAGAGTCATTAGAGAAAAATTTTAAATAAATATTCATTTTGTTGTTGGTGGTGGTGGTTTAAACTACCAAACCAGCTGCCTTAAATGCCAATTGGGAAATGTGAAACTCACCCACTCTCTGTATCCTCCATAAAATAGGGCATTGTTTATTCCACTTTCTGTGTGATGAATATTGAGATATTCAAGGTACACCATTCCCATTTCTTTGTAAACTCACTTTTAATTGTAACTCACATAATGACAATATGTCAGATAGATGAGAGGATTGTTGAATGTTGCCTATTGCCCTGGAATATTAGTCTCAACGAAACTAGAGAAATGATTATACTGGGGAGAAAGACATACTAAATACTGCAAATTAAAAATTCCTGTTCAAAGACTTAAAAGTGAGGACCAAAGAACTTTGCAATACTGAGGCTCAGTGAGATCCATGCATTCATAGATGAGCAACCAGAAAGGAAATTCTGACAAATAGTGTAGGTTAAGAAAAAACATTATCATGATGAAAAAGAAGGAACTCTGACCTCTTAAAAATCTTAACATTCTTTAATTTTTACTCCAAAATAATATATACACGGTGTAAATGGTATGTCAGAATGTGTTTCCTGTAGAAAAGGAGAAAGCTATAAAAAAGAGAAGTGTCTCCATAGCAAAATAGAAGGATTGTGAACGAAAATTCAGCGGTGGAACATATAGCAATGCATGTTATTTTAGTATTAGTTACCAGGACTGGCACAATCTCACAACTTTCAAGTGCTATATGTAATCACAGTAGACTGACAAAAGAAGGTGTGTGTTATGAGTAAACGGAAAGAATCTTCTGTGCAATAATATAGTTTAAACCAAAATAGCAAAATCAGACTTGGCATTATTGAATATGAAAGCAATAGTTCTTGAAGAAAAATTTATGAACTTTCCTGGAATGAAATAGGATGAAATAATTTAATGCCAATGAAGAAAGCAATGGTAGAGCTTGTCTTAGTTACTTTTTCTTGCTGGAATAAAATACTCAATAACAACAAGTTAGAGGAAAGGTTATTGTAGCTCATAGTTTGTTGAAGTTTCAGTCCATAGTTGGCTGGCTCCAAGGCAAAATGTCATGGCAAACAGGAGAGGCAGAGGGGAAACAGTCCATAACATGGCAATCAGAAAGCAGCAAGTCTTCCTTCTTCTTTCCCTTTTTATTCCATACAAACTATATACGCCTATTGGTAGGTGCCATCCACACACAGCGTGGGTCTTCCTTCTTCATTCAATCCATTATCACACTCAGAACTAGGCTGAACCTACCAGTGGACTAATCTATTATCACATACTCATGATTTAACCACTTATCAAAAGCTCCACCTATGAGTGCAAGAGGCTTTCAGAGGGGACATCTAGATATAATCCATAACAGAGCTGTACTTTGGATTGTTACCAAAATGACTAGCAATAATCTTGTCTGTAATTTTCTCAAGAGAAGTGGAAGGTGCCACTGAGCAGAGTGCTGGTTTTAGAGCAGAACTCCAATGAAAATCACTAAATAAGAAGCTTGTTGCTGTAGGAGCAGGTAGTAGATTTTTTTCTACTTAACTCATTTACATGTACCTTGAAGAAAAAATATAAATAAAAGATAAATAATTGAGAAGAAAAGTGTAAATAATAATATCTTGGAAATAAATCAAGACAGAGCCAGAAGGGAGTAGTCTGAGAATGGATTCCAAAAGCACTAAGAATATGGAAACAAAATAATCCTAGCAAAAGTGAAAGAACTCAAATCAGACATCAAACTGTTCAAACCAGGAGAAATTTCTTGAATTGATGATTGCCATATTTAACCAGGTGTCTTTAAGTGTTTTATCATAAATAATCCATTGGCTGAAAGATATGACTTCCAAAAGAAGAAAAAATGTTTTTCTCTCAGTCCAAATAACCTATATTAGTGTCTGTTAGGATTTGTGCCCATAGATGACTTTTATTTTGTTATTAAAAATAGATCATAAAGATGGCTAAGAAAAAGTGTGATCTAAATAAGGATGGCAGTTCAGCAAGGAACTTGAGAAACCAAATGAGAGGAATCACTTAAGAAAGACCTTCTAGGACTCAGTCCAGATACTTCACATGTCAGATCAGGAGCTTCTGCCATTTATTTGACACCCCCCCCCCAATCTGAGGGACAAACAGTAAAACCATCACAGCCTGCCATTACCATTAGTACTTTGAAGATTTTAAGTCTGCACTTACCATGTGAGATTCTATTTACAGTTGCCTTTCTGGGAAAGTAATCTGCATCTTCAGCTCAGGTACAGAAAGACTTTGATTAACATTTCAACCTATTTCTTCCTCTTTGTAATATTCCTCTCTAAATCTCAGATTTGCATTCATGCAGCTTTGACGTTTTGCTTCAGAGACAAGGAGCCCAGGGTGAAACTGTTTCATGTGCTACCATCACGATTATGATAATGAATTCATTTGTTGCAAGATGAAATCTTTCTCCTTTTATCTTTTCTTACTTCTGCATTCTGAAAGAAGTTAGTATCAGCTTTGCCCCATTCTGATGAAAAAGTGTTTTGCATCTTTTGCAGTTACTACCACTTCTTCTGTGCTTCTTTCTAGGCACAACATCACTAGTTTGTACTACAGAGTTGTTGTTGTTTTTGACACTGATAAAAGAGTTTTTAGTATCCCAATTGCCCTTCTACATAAATCTATATTCTTCTTCTTATCATTGTTTAGAAAACCTAGATAAGTACTTTGGATATTATCCATCTAGCAGTAAGACTAAAGTTACTGATAAAGTTATCAGCAATCATACTATAGAGCAAGCACCCCCTTTGTATGTTGCCCTAGATCCCAGCTGAAATAATTCCTGGGGCTGCTTATGTATGTATGGACACTGCCTATGTTTTTAATTTGTTTTCAAATGTGGATTTGTGCTTGGATACAGAAATGCTTCTGTGAACTTCCTGGACAGCGGAAGCCATGAAATATTCAGTACCCATGCATTTCTTCTTGCCTTGTGATGCACTTAGTACAATTTATAAACACCCCAAAATAGACCAGGAATGTAAAGTGTAGTGGATCTTGGTGGTTTATCTCAATCTCCAATGGGAGAAGACATTGGCAATGCTAGGAAAATAAATGTGGTCTAAATGTTAGACAACTTTAAAAGTAAGACAAAGTCTTTATTGAGATTGTAGGTATTGATTCATTTTTTTTTTTAGTCTAAGTACACACATTAAGCCTCTTAAGGCATCAAAAATGCTGCTGAGGTATTATTGGGGTTGCATAAGAAAGATCAGGATACCGGAGGGAAAGAATTACTATTCCCTAAGAATTACACCCCTCCCCTCCTCCGTTCGCTTCAGGCTCTGAAAGGAATGAAGCTGGCTAAGCACTGTGGAAGAAATATCATAGAGTTCCTGCTAAACACTTACAGAATTCAACATGAGGCCCACCTGGGCCTTTTATAGACAACACTGTAAATCTTGAGCTTTCAAACAAGAAAAAAGATTAGTTGAAAATAACTGACCTAAGTTATCCTTGAACATGAACAAGTTTAACAGAAATTATCTTATAAATCACTTTGAAAATTCTACAACTAGAGAAAAAGGCTTAGAGCCCACAGGAGTTTTGACAGTCTGTCCCAGTGAAATTTCCTTTCTAATTAGGGACCCCCACAGGTGTTCCCACCGTGTCTACTTGAATCCCTTCAGTGACAGACAGCAAGCCCAGTCTTTGGCGTGAATCTAAGGTGATGGCTCAATTAAGGTCTTGGCACCAGAAAAGACTCTTTAATTCCAAGCTTGTCACTTGGTACAAGGACAAAACACTAAGTTTCAGAACCTTATCATATACCTTAAAGATCCAAATATAGGAATAACATGAACCATAGACACAAAAGTACAGATGGGTTTGCTTTGCTAGAATATGTAAAACATAAGTATAATATATGAATCCTAGTTTTTTTAGAAGATAATGATATATTGAAGTAAAATTGGTTTATTTCTTTTTTCTTCCTATTTTATTTTATTTTTACTATATTCAGCAATGGAGAATAAATATAATCCTTATTCTAAAAAAAATTCAAATTATTGAAGGCCATTTTTTTCCTTGCAATCTTTTGTCTTTTGAAGGCCAAGTGCCTTCAATTATGTCCAGGATTGCTTTTGTTTCTTTTTCTTTTTCTTCTTTTTTTTTTTTTTTTTGGTTCCGGGACTCAAACTTGGGACCTGGCCCTTGCAAGGAGGAATTGCTTTTGAAAGACACCCTTCTGGTTAAGTTGGTTAGCTCCCTCTATGTGTAGCAATTCCAGTTTGTCAGCAATGCTTACACAATGGTAGGCTGGAAGTAAGCACTCTGGAGATGACTCTTCTCAGAGACAGGAAACTATGCTTTTATTTATATGATTTAAACTACATGTTCATAAAAAAATTTCAAAATTTATCCAAATGTTCTTTTAAATTTATTTTGTACTTGAGCCTTACTTCACTGCAGTAACACTCAGACTAGTACTGGGCTTAGAATTTGGTGCTGAGAGAGATTATGTTTTAAATTAAATTACATTAAACTGCACTTGAAATTTCAGCACACATAAAACTAGCTAATGTCACATAAGCCTCATAGAGTCATTATCTGAATATTCTTGTCATACAAGGTAATAAATTAGAATCACAGACAAGAAAAACTAGATGATAGGATGATGGTGAACAAGATCAGCTGCCTCCATTGCAGTTTACTTCTGTTTAACATGAGAATGTACTGTGAATATTTATAGTGTCCATGTAAGCTACAGAAGAGCATTTGTACTATACTAGATGAGGGGTTAGTACAGACTAGCCTTTCAAAGAAAATGCATACACCTTGATCAGAATTTGTCAATTTGTTAGGATACGACTATTCCTTTTAAAAATCCCTTTTGCAATGGGCCCTCAATGGCATCCGGTGTTCTACTTTTAATTGTTTCAAGATCATTAACCATTTGATTTAAAGACTACAGGAAATGGGTAGAAAGTGGAAGCAAAACCTGAGGCTACAGGTTTAGTGGCACCAAGATTTGAAAGTCAATGAAAAAATCACCAAGCACCTGGCAGTGAAGATATAATTGGGCCAAGCATATCTGGAGGTTGCACCTGCTGGGGCTACTTCAGGAGCTGTTGATTGTAGGGAGGGTGGAATGGGGGTGCTCATCCCCTACCCCTCACAACACTGCACAGACTACTCCTTAGAGAGTGATAGTGACCTCAGTACATATCAGGTTCTCAGCTGGATTTCCTTTCTCCTAATCCATCCTTTCCACAAATGACAGCTCTTTTGCCCTATCCTCTGTTTTTTGTATGATATAGATAGATAGATAGATAGATAGATAGATAGATAGATAGATAGATACAGATATATAGATATATAGATATAGATATAGATAGACTTCATTCTCACATACTCTTTCTTAATTATTTTATTCTATCAGCATTTACATTCTTAAATTCATATATTCCGAATGATAAGCACTTCGTTTGTGTGGTTTTTTTTTTTCTTTTGTAGGTATTTGAGGAAACTATCTGAATCTCTGGAGCAGAAATTTTGGCATTTTTATGCGATCAGGAGAATGTTTTCAAAGAGTTGACCACTTTCTTGCCACACCCTGAACTTTGGAGAAGTCTATAGAGTGTGGTGTGGAGTTAGCCAGAAAGTATCCAAGAAACAATGCAGGCTCCCCCCTTACATTGGCTATAGGCAGGAAGGCGCTTCGAGTTTCTGTCTCAGTGAAATATCTGACTGCCACTGCAGCTCAAGGAACACATGGATTTCTGAGGCAAAGGTCAGGTTGGGTTCTGCAGACTGTGATTTTGAAATTAATAAGTCCCTCAGGGAACTCCACTGGAAAGCTTCACTATCTTTTGGAGATAGGAAGTATTCTTCAAATCGAAAAACCAGACTTCTGAGAGCATAGCTGTCTCTACTTCAAGATGTCACTGTAACAGAAAACAGACTGTCATTTCTAGCTGATGAAGTGGTACTTTGGGGGAAGATTCCATCATTAAAATATGTCCCTGTTTTCAGTTTAATGTGATTGATTTTCCCAAAGTAGAAATATCTGCATGTTGTGGTCTATGGCCTGCTACTGGAAAGGAAAGGGAAGGGAAGGGAAGGGAAGGGAAGGGAAGGGAAGGGAAGGGAAGGAAAAAGAAGAGAATTAACTCTATATGTAAACAGGCTTTATTGGAGCTCTCCATCATTTTTTTCTCCAAATAAAAATAATAGTTCCTAAAAGATAATCAAAAGTATACTTGTACACAGTTTATAGACTCTAATAAGCCAAGAAAGGGTAAAGCATAAACCAAAACTTAAAAAAAACCAGAAGCTTACATTTCAAAGACCTTGGGAACTAATAACACTAGTCATGGCCTGTTTTTCTATAAAGCTATGTGTGAAGTAAACTAAGAAGCAAGCTGACAAAAGAATACCTTACACTTTAAGGTAGTATATGCCGCAGGTGAGTGATCTGTTTTTAATTTGAAAGCTTCACTGGCACTTCTAAATAATGAGCTGATGAAATATGTATTTTAATTTAAATGGAATGGGAAATTTTGAATAGAAAGTAAGAATATTTTACTATGATATAAAGTGTGGCAAATTTTGATTACCAATTTGTAAATGGAAAATGATTCAAGGTCTTCTTTCTGGTTTTCTGATTTTTGAAATCATCTTTTAAAAATGTACTTCAAACACATTGAATGTATAACAAATATTTTCTCCATGATATTACTGTAGTTATCAATTTGTGTCCTGTATTTGCTTATTCATGAAGATAACTCATTAATGAATTTGTGTACTTGGTCAGAGTGATGAGCAGGAATTGTGTATAATCTTGGGTAAGCTGGTTTCACATAAACAGAATATATATCCTCATTTTATGAAGGATTTTAAAGATTCTAAAAGGAGAATCTTAAATGTCCACTTCACAGGACACCATTGTAGTGATTTATAACTCGCGAAATTTAGCTCAGAGAGATTATTAGAGAGGACTACCTTGTAGTTCTTCATTTCATACTTAAAAAAAAATCTGGAGATACAGGTGACTTGGTCATTATCATTATCAATATCAATCTTATTAGTAACTGTATGAGATTTTCAATCCAGGCAACTTAATTACCAGCATAATGATTACTGGGATGCCTTGTCACTCCTCTGCTTCTAAAGTTCCACTTCTAAAATCTGAGTTTTTCTTAAAAAATTAGATTCAGACATCAGGTACAATTTTATTTCTTTGGCTACTTTTCTAATTTTGTACTTCCAATTGGGATCCACCCGGATCCAGATGTGCATTGGAAATTGAATGAAAGCCTGTCCACAAAAGGTTAAGTAAAGAGTCATCTGGAATGTAGATATTCATGGAAATGACCTTGGCTATGTGCCTTTCTGCAGAGAGGCTGGCTACACCCTGGGAAAGGAGTGTATAGAGATAACTGTTGACATATGAATGACTTATCGTTGTGTGGCTCTTCTCTGTTTGTGTGAATCCAAACATCAAATTTCTGTGGTCACAAAGCCCAACTGGAAAAGGGATGTGTATGTGTGGAAAGACACTGAAACATATTTAATTTAACAAGCCAAACACACTTTTGAAAAACAACCATAGTTAATGAAAAAAATATCAAACCAAATATTGAAAACAAACACTAATGCCATGTCCTGCATATCACTTCTGTGCTTTTCCTGACTTCTTAGTCCCAAGGAAAAAATGCTGATATAAATGTGAATGCCACAATGTAGAATCTGTGACATTCACATGCCAATTCTAATGGACATAAGTTGCTTCCAGGCTGAAAAGTACTCCAGAGGGAGACAGCATGGTTCCTGGAGGTTTCCTACGAGGTAGATGTCTCCCACTTTTCCTTAAGTACACTATACTTGTGACTCAGTATTTAATATAAAAATATGGCTGATTGATATAAATGGGATAATAAACCAGTTAATTTTTGATGGAACAAATATAAAGTTGATTGATTAAATATAGAAAATGTCTTGGCTAATAAATGCACCAAATAGGTCCACAGCACACATTCTGAAAACCGTAAGTATGACTGAGGAACCAAGCCAGAAGAAAGAAAGAAAGAAAGAAAGAAAGAAAGAAAGAAAGAAAGAAAGAAAGAAAGAAAGAAAGAAAGGAAGGAAGGAAGGAAGGAAGGAAGGAAGGAAGGGGAGCGGAAGGAAATGCAAGGAAGAAGGGAGGGAAGAAATGAGGAAGGAAGTAAGGAAGGAAGGAAGGGAGGGAGGGAATAGAGACGGGAGGAGGGAAGCAGGGAGGAAGGAAATAGTAGGACTTTAAATAAATGTATCTTAACCTTTGTTTTGCCTGCTAACTATTCACATCTCCAATTTTCTCATTTCACCAAGAAAAAACTTAGGCTAAATGGAGAAGTGAATGAAAACTGAGTGTGATTAAAAGAGAAATCTGGCTCCAAATATAGGTAGCAAATAAGTAACTCAAAGTTAACTAAACCTTAACTCTTTATACTTTGAGAAAGTAATGATACCTTCATGTATGAAACTGTATCTGATCAGGGTCATGCATACTTAGAGAACCTAAAAGAAAGTAAGCCTGGGCAGAAAACTTGGAAAAAGTGGTGATAGGTTGCATATCTGGCTCTCAACCAGATACCCTGTCTTCTCCATCATTTAATTCTCACTTAACTGGTCATTAGGTAAGGGTTCCTATCATCAAATGTCTTTGAGGAATTAGAGTCCAAAGGTATTTGGTAATATATGTAAAGCCATGATGGCTGGGTAGGATTCCAAACTTGGTGTTTAGTCCTTTAATTATGTCGCAGGGTTCCTCATTCCTTTCTGCATACTATGAAAAAAAAAAAAAGACTGTACATTTTCTGATGTTCTGCATATAATAAAGAAGGCAGCAGATTATACAGTTTTTTTCTTTCAGGGACCCTGTCCAGTACTTTGAGGAGAACCAAAAAGATTCCTTTGCTTAGCACTTTGCATTAATAAGGACATAATACTACCCCATGAGTCTAACACTGATTCAGGCAGGTCAGAAGTACTCTGACTTCCAGAACCAGTGGAAAATTTGTTTTTGAACACTTTCATATCCTTGTTCTTCTAGCAGAGATAGCTTGTTTTTTATGCTGTCACTTTGCACCTAACTAAAAGGCATGTAAATTCAGAAGTTATATATTTATGTCATTGTATTAAGAACACTGCTGAAGATAACCTAGATTTCATTAGTAATTCAAAGTTCAGAGGTTTAGAGTAATTGCTTTCAGCTTTGAGTTGTTCAAATAGTGTGACTGTTGAGGCTGAGGGAAAATAAACATGCAGAATATCTATACCTTTCCATCCAGTCCACATGAAACCTCAGGATGGTCAAATTTCATTGTGTTCTCCCAAGTTTCATGTTTTGCCACCCTGTTGACAGAGATCAAAGTGGCAATTACCAAATTTAGAATATACTTAAACACCAAGGTGGAGAGCACTTAATCCAGAGAACCCCATAATTTCTCTATTTCCTGTATGCCCCTAATTGAATTCTATCCCAGCACTATTTTTTAGTGTACTACCTGGTGTTTGTGTGTAAGTGTGTGTATGTGTGTGTGTGTATGGTGGGGGGGGTCTAGAAACCTTTTTCTGAATTCCAAACTTTAACATTTGAATTTTTCAGTTGAATTGACATTATTTAGTGTTTTTAGGATCATTACTGCCTTAGTTATAAGAAGTTCATGAATACAACTTTAGCTTTTGAAAATGGGGGAAATAACCTTTACATTAGAAATAGAATAGAACTTTAAAAACATATAAATATCAGCCTTTCGATTCAACTGGCTCATAATCATAATACACTGTATGATTATAAATTAATTGGATTAATATTTTTATATGTAGATTATAAATCATTCCTTAGGCTAGCATTGTTCTTTAAAGTAGTCCCCATAGAACACTATTCTGGGTAGTAAGGCTATTCACAAGATGCTCAAATATTGTGGCAGTTCTCCTGCTTTTATCTCCATATCCAGGGCACAGAATGTTAAACATGTAAATCTCATGCATTTACTGTGCTTCATATTGTTTATTGTTCTACCCTCATCATAACAATAAACAATATGGAGCACATTAAGAGGACCAAAGGCAAGGAATGTGACAAAAAAATTCGGAGGAAGGAGAGTTGAAAAACTTCTGGCAATGACTTAAGACTAATCCTTAGTCTTTGGTTCATGACAAAATTTAAATATTCCAGAATTTGGCCTTATTCCAGAACTTTGTGTTTCAGAGCTCTACAATAAACTCTGTGAAGATCCCTAGAATTCTGTTCTATAGACTCTGGGCCCCTCTCATATTTGGCCTCTATGATTTGTACATTTCCCATCTTCCTCATCATTCTGATACTGCACTGATCCATTGTTTTTCTGATCTACCTTCCTAATCCTCCTGAAGTAGATAGCTTGTCGAGGTCCTTGTTTGAAACAAAGGAAAGGATAACTTTACTTGAGATACATAATCCCAATGTTTGTTTAAAGCTCAATCACATTACCTGAAACCACCTCACAAAAGTCACAGCCACCTCATTTGTTATCTGTGACACTCATTTCACACATCTACTCATCTATTTATCTAGAAGATCTGCTACTTGTCAGCTAAAATACCTATTTAAACTTGAATATTCCTCAGTTTCTCCACTTATTCTTCTTTCCCCCTTGACTCCCCCAATTAAATTGTGGGCTACACTATATCTTAACTTATAACAAGTTCTACTCTATATGTCCTGTAATACTAGCAGGCTTAATAGTTATTTTTAATTGATAATTTTGTTAAGGATTCCTTTGATGGATTTGCTTATCATGTAGATGAGAAAATCCAGTTTCTGAAAATACAGTATTTTTATTAACATTCTAGCTTCCTTTATCTCACTTTATAGTTGGACACAGAATTTTTCAGTTTCTGGATTTGGGGAAAACAGACAGGACATTTTTCCTGAAGTTACCATTTACTCTGCACATAACTTGAAGTGAAGCAGTTAGTCAAGCCTAAAATCTTTTTGAAGGTTAAAGAATAACAGAGGAAGTCCATGAACATTCATGGATTTTCCCATGACTATTGATAAGATAGTACTAAAGCCCCTGTATTATTGGAAACATCTATGAAAATTCTCTGTCATAGTGCAAATAATTTAATTAAAGACCTAGAAGACAGTCATGTATCTGTAAAGAGCAAGTATAAAGTCCAGAAGACAAGCTGCATATAACAGAACTAATGTTAACTCATAACTAAATTTAAACATTTTTTACACATCTATCAGAAAGTCTGTGTCAGCAGATTAGAATAAAAATAAATTTGGAGATGTACAATATGTCTGCTATGAAATATGTCTGCATTAGCTCTGATAATAAATACTATTGCCTAAGTCACAATTTTTGTGTCCTGTATTCATCTGCTCACAAATAGAATGTAGGGTTAACTTCTGGATAAAGTATTTAAAAGGATAGAGATACATTAAGGCACATTCAGAGTGCAATGGTGACCATAGGGTGGTGGGAGTCTAGAAACCAGGTGATATGTTTAAAAGGTACAGCAGGAAGAAATGTCAATTAAATAGGAGAGCTAAAGAAATACAGATAAAAAGGAATTCTTCTAATATTTGACATATTTATATGTGGATAGAGTACTCTTCGTGTTGGAAAAGCTACTGTTAATAAGTGTATATTAAGAGAAGATTTAGCCAAAGAGTGGCCACCTAACAAATTTACCTGGACACAATGGATACTGGTGATTCTGGGCCTAAGAACTCTGCTTTAGGTGCGCTGTTAAGGCAGGTATTGAAAAAGTACCTTAGGCATGTTGAGCATTCTTAGCAGGGATTCTAATACTGCAGAGAAAACAGCCACTGAGGTGCCTGTTCCCCATAAAGCAATATGGATGTAACAACAAGAAAATCAGAAAGTGGACTTTGCTTCCAAAATAAAACTAACATTATCACTAAAAAGCTGAATATTTTGAGGCATTCTATCTTTTAATATGTAATAAGTACTTCTAGGGCTCCATGTCAGCATGGAGCAAACTATCAGAGAAGAGATAGTATTCTTTTCCCATACTCGCAACCATCAGCTGCAGAAGACGACCCAGACTATTGAGATAATTGTTGAGGGGACTTTTAAAATGGATTGCTGTAGGATTAATGTCTATGTTTCTTCCCTTCTTCACATGGTGTGCTAAGCACATGCCTTCCAGGCTAGAGAGATAAAGTGAAGTTTATTCCTTGAAATCACAAGCAACATTCATTCTCATGGACCTCCTGAGACTGAAGGGAGAAGCATACCATTTCCCACATCTGTTTTTATTTTAGAAATGCTCGTGCAAATTAACTGCCACCTGACTTTGATTTTCTTTCATGAAGAGGTGCCAGATACAATAAGGACCCGATAAGTCAAAAGCCACTTTCAGCCTCATTGTCCATTTGTGTTAACAAAGCCTCATAAAAGCAGATGGATAGCACAGGCCAGCTGCTTTCTATGATCAGCCAAAGATAAATACTCTGAGCCTTATCAGCTGAAAAGGAAATTCTTCATTTTTATCAGAGAATAGACTTTAGTTACTTAGTTTGAAATAAAAATCGATGGCCCCATTTGGCATTGTTAAAAAATGAAAAGCAAACCCCCCCTTTTTATTAAACCATAGGAAAACACCCAGGTTTCCCAATAATTTCCTCTTCTACAAATCCAGAGTTAAACAGTGAATTGTAATTGCGTTAACAAAGTGAATGAAGATAGACGTGTAGATATTGTATAAGCTATCAAGGATTTTAATGAGATCATAAAGCTTAATTTCTTCATTATAATTATTTCAAATGAGTCATAAAAAGTTTGCATCCAAAGTTTATACCCAAAGCCTTCCCTAATATAATGTACCTTACTAGCTCACATTGTAGACTTTCCAGACCCCAGGGTATCCTATCCTTCAAATACACCTCATATTCTACTTACACTACCCTCAGATCACAGTGACCCCCAACCTTTTAATTATCATACATTCATACCAACCAATTCAGATTCATGTACCACACTATCCTGGCATTTGACCATTGATATGAGCCCATCATGTCTTCTCGAATTCACAGTTATGTTCTCAAGGCTGGAAGCGATATTGGTCCAGCGTACTCTTTTGTACACAGAGATGTACATGCCCCTGGGACAAGCAAATGATTTTAAGAGTAATGAACACATTTGGGTAAAGTGTAAGCCAAGGTAATGAGAGGCTCAGAATTAGAACCTGGGTCACCCTGCTCGTGAATGCAGATTCTTTCCCCTTCATCTACCTCTGTTGTACCTCACTCTCAAGTATTGGGAACTTTGAGGAAGGACTCAAGAGCTATTATCTTGTATAATTCCTTACTGTTTCCACTTTAAAATATGCAAAATAAGCCATAGAATTCTAGGTGTTATTGTTATTAGAAGGATGTTTTGTTTAAATAGGAATTTTCTTTCTTAAATACGGCAAGGTGTATAATAACATGAGCAACTACATACTCTGCTTATGTAAAGTGTGCTAACATGGTAATAATGTTACAGTCCAAGTATACTGGACTCCTATCTCAGATCCTCCATACATGGACAAAAAGTATCTGGCATCATTGTCATGTTTACCATCCTTTCTATCAAAGCCAGCAAGTACATTCTAGCTTGGTAACCCCTGAATGTTGGCTTCATCTAAAATAATATAGTGAAAGAGTAACTTTTATACAGAAAGATAAAAATAATGAAATTCTCTACTTGCCACTTAAATATCTTTCATCCAGTAGTGTACTTTCTGATTAGTAAACTTAAAAATTTAGAGATAAAAACTAACTATAAAAATGTTCATTATAACTTCCTGTTTAATCGCGTTCCTGAATTTACCAGTGAAATTTCTACTCAAACTTTCTATTCAATAATGTAAGAGAAAAACATAGAAATGTAATGTAAGCATAATAAAATGTCTATATTTCAAGGAAATGACATTTGGAGACAACTCAGATTAAAATATGTGAAACAGATTTGAAAGAAAGGTGGTGTATCACTTTATACACTATTGTAAGTGTGTATATATAGTGTATGTGTTCAATAAAAACAGACTGTCTCAAACATAAAAGGATAATTATGAACTAAAACAATTAGAGTTAGTTGAAAAACTTACAAGAATTTCATCTGTCATAATGAATTCTACCCATTTATTATTTATGATTATTTTATTTAATATTGTTACTAATGGACATAATATTAATAGTTAAAATATTAACAGCTAAAACGTTTTCAGTTTTTTGTATAACTGTTAATGAACTGAGAGTTTTAATCACATTTAGAGGCTGAATTCTTCACAGCAACACTGTATGCTTAGAAATTGTTTTTGCACCCATTTCATTCATGAAGAATTTGAGACAGACAAGGATTAGGTAACTGGTCTGTTATACAGGTATTCAAAGTCATACTGCTTACTCTCTATGTGCTTTTTACATTTTTCCAATATGTCTCCCCTTTTGGGGACATAATCTGGAACAGCCAACAGAAAATGGTCACGGAAACACCTAAGTTAGGACAACCAGTAGATAATTTCTATGCATACATATCAGTATGGCCCATATAAAGATGCAGAGGAAACTTATAATTCCCAAAGAAGGCAAAGAACTACAGTCATGGCTGTGCTATGAGAATTTGTGAAAAGGAAAAGCAATAATTTACACTTAAAATATCAATTTAACATTTACATTTGATTTACTGAAAAATGTAAAGATTTGTGTACTTTTTTTGTTGTTTTAGGCATTGGTAATAGACCGTATTTTATAAAAATATCTTAGCTTAGCAAGAGCATATAGTCTCAAAAGAAGACAAAATAAGGAGAAGTCAAACTGAAGCAGGGGTAGTAATCAACACAGAAAATTTCAGATCAGGACATATCTTGTAATTGGACATGGATTTTAGTTCAAAGCATCCTGGGAAATAAGAAATTTGATGAAATATTGATGTCATTTTATAAGTAAATCAGTTTATCATGAGAAATACCTTTTCATCTTATAATTATTAATTAAGAAAAGGATCAGAGTAATGATTTAGAATAGCAGCATGGTATCAATGTTTTAAACTCATTAAAGGAACTAGCATATCAAGGAGACTGCTTGGTAGTTAGGGATACATAAGGAAGCCCATGTTAGCAATCCCTTTTTTTTTCCTTAAATTCTTGTATTGGTACATTTTAGGTATACAATACATTTACATTTATCATTGGGTGCTTGTACCTGTACATAATGCATCTTGGTTCTTATTTTTCCCCATCACCTGTGCACCCTACATGCCCTCCACCTTTCCCTATTTACATAGACTTTGTTTCCATGTTTTTCTTTTCTCATAATTTTTCCTTTCCCTTCTTTCCTTTCCCCTTCACCTCCCACTTCCTCTACCTCTTTGACCCTTTTCTTCCTATTTCAAATTATCAATCCCTTTGATCAAGAAGGTTGTCAAAGGGCCGGGGATTTAGCTCAGTGGTTTCACTGCCTGCTGCGCAAGTGCAAGGACCCGAGTTCGATCCCCGGTAAAAAAAAAAAAAAAAAGAAAGAAAAGAAAGAAAACCCTCTGCAGAAAGGGTTGCAGGCTGTATCAAGGACTAAATGCATGGAACAGCAGTACACCTAATATGAAGTTATCATAAAACAAGTCCTTTTTATCAGACTTACCACTAGGAAGAGGATTCTTGATGGAGCTGTGAAAACACTTGTACAGTAAGTAATCAAACTATTTGTTAAATGAATAAGTGGATTCTGAGTCAAAGAGATATAGAAGGAGTATCTATCTGGTAGTAATTTTTGTATATTCGTAATTTGTGTCAAGAGAGCACTAACAAATCTACTATTTTAAATACATATTCCCTGTGTGTCTATTATATGGAAGAACAGTTTCATGAGCTAAGGGCATTGTTTGCTCAGAAAAGTTCACATTCTTGCCCTTCTGGCTATGGAGCTACCTAAGTGTAACTCGTGTTACAAAAGCCTCAACTCTGTAGAGCTGAAAGTTATTGATGAATGGACAATAAGTAATTGGACATGTTTTAACTTATTAAGCTTGAAGCAAAGAGGGTAAAATAATATTTATGAGAGCTCTTTAAAGTCAGAACTAGAATACCTCAGGGGAAACAGAAATGAGGATTTGGACAGAAGCCTTAGCTAGGAGTACATGTTGTTTTGAGCTATGAGTCTGATGAGAGCAGAGGCCACCACATATGTTTTGTTAAGTGTGCTTAGTACTTGTAGGTCACCTGTAAATATCCATTTCTCTGAAAGAATAAATAATTGAAATATTTTGAAAACTATAAAAAAATGAAGAAAAGATGAAACTTACAGATATTCAAATATTTTGTTGCATTCCATAATTAGTGAATAACATAGTAGTTCTTTGGTAAAAACTTCTAGAAAGATTAACTGAAAATATCAGATAAGCTTTCATTATTATTATTATTATTTTTTGTACCAGGTAGGCAGCGGCACCACTGAGCTAAATCCCCAGCCCTAGATAATCATGATGTATATCATATATATCGATATATATATAAAGAAAATAAAATGATCAAATTATCATCAAATCATGTAATACTATGTAGGAGAGGATTTTAAGATAAACTAAAATGTCAAAGTGAAAAAAGGCAACTATAAAATATATGGAAAAATGCAAGTGAATATATTAACATGCTTGTTCTTAATGGCTCACATTAACCCTAGGCCCCTGTGAAACAGGTCTGACTTTCACAAATTACTTTTTACTATTTCAATTTTTCCCCTGGCTTACAACATTAGAAATAAGTGAACTATAAGAATTACGACCACTAGAGGGGAAAGGCATAAAATATTCTAAGATGTCCAAAACATTAGATGCCTTTTTGTCTAAGCCACCCAAGAAAGCTAAATCATTTGTAGTTGAGTTTAGAGAAACACACAAACCATCAGATTTATCTTAAAGAGTGCTTAAATTTAGTTTGACAGACAAGTTCATTTTGATATAAATTTATTGTTGTTATTTTACTGAGAAATATTTTCACTACTTTTTCTCTTGAAATTTCTTTGAACCCCTTAAGAATTCCATAAGAAATCAATGCATAATATCTCAAAAAATCCTCAGCTGGTACTGCGTGCAAAATTTTGAATTGATCACTAACATTACGAAAATAAAACACAAAAAATTATACCAAAAAGGACCTTAAAATTTACGTGACAGTGCTTCACTTCTCTTGACATTATGCTTTTTATCCAGTAGCACAGAGTCATTTTTATGAAGGTATAGACAATACCAGTTTGCATATTTCCTGGCATTCTTTCTAAAGGAATTTAGTCATAATTTTAAATACAGGAAAAAGTAATAATGAAATATTCCATTTTAACAATGAGCTTTTCTATTGAGTATACTTTATTTCCACTAATTGAAAAACTTTCCTTTTATCTAATTTTTGGTTTTTCCATTTTCTAGTCTTTTTTGTATTTACTGTCCATAGTTCCTAAATTACCCAGGGGGATGAAATTGAACTTAGATTCCTCCTGCCTCAGCCTCCCACAGTATTTTCCTCTTTTATAATAAGGACTTTTGCTTTTAAAATTCTTTATGTTAAAATTTTATTAATCATTTATAAATGTGATTATAGCAGTTATTGTTACATTTATAATTATTTTTTACTAATTTTATGATGAAATTATTCAGGGGGAAATAATGAGAATGACAAAGGAAGCTGTGCATAAGTGCTCATCAAAGTGTTCAAAGAGCTTTAGATTTTAAAGATGAAGAGTTTGACAATTACATTCACACTTCTAAGAAGAAAATCAGTAAATATATATTTCCAACATGTAAAAGTACTGTGAAGTGGTTGTTAGTATAACCAAATATTATTTAATAGATATTAACTATAATAAGTGTAAAATTTTTCATGTTGTAGCTAATTAGCAGAACAAGTACAAAATAATTCTTATCTGATTTAATCAAGAATTTGGTTCATGAATATGTTAATTATATGCTTTAAAAGTTTACTATGAGAGTCTGTTTTGTTATGAGACTTACTGCTTGTTTTTACTTAGTGCATATTTGCAAGACAGACTAGTCATGTTTATTTGGAGGAATTGGTTCATGCATATAACATATCATGATCATTTTCTATCTTTTCACTTACCTCTCCTTAACCCCCTTCCTCCTGATCTGCTTGCTCTCCCATATGCCAAAGTCAGCCTTGTTGTTTCCTATCATCTCTCCTTTATTTTATTAATGTAATTACTTTTATTTTAGGTTTCTTATATAAGATAAACTATGTGATATTTAACTCCCTGTATCTCACTTATTTTGCTTAGCATTATGGTCTTAGGTTTCATCTATTTTCCTGCAAATGACATTAATTCATTCTTACATATGGCTGAATAATATTTCATTGTATGTATAATTTCTCTATCCATTCATCCACTTGTGGACATCTGGGCTGTTTCCAGAACTTAGCTAGTATGAGCTGTACTGCTCTAATCATGGATATGAAGGTATCACTATAGTATGATATATTTAATTATTTTGGAAAGACTGTATACCTAGGGAAAATGTACCTGAATCAAGAAAAGTTTCTATTTTTAATTTTTTGAGAAATGCACATACTTATTTCCATACTGGTTTTACTAGATTATATTCTCACTGACAATGTAGCCGGGTTCCTTTCTTATCACACTTCCACCAGCATGTGTTCAATAAATCTGTTTTTACTTAAGTAAGCATATGAAATGTTTGTGGCCCTTTGGGTATAGTTTGCTAACCCATGTGCTAGGAGATCTTCTTCTCTGTAATTGGATTTCTTTGAAGTAGAGCCTAAGACAGAGATTTGAGTGCACAAATAAAACTTGCAAGTAGGGGAGGAACTTGGAATTAGGAAGAGAAAGAGTACGTATGAACTTATTCTCAAGAAGAATCTGTTTGCCTAATTATCTGGGGGGAGCTGATTCTCCTTGGAGCAGTAAAACATTGCAAGTTTATTTACTCAACAGTCAGAGAAACAGGCTTTTGTTCCCATCCACTTCCATCAACCCACCAGTCATTTGTTATACACTGATGAAGAAGTCAAGGGATTCTTAAGCTGTTGCTGGGAAGGCTTTTGTCAGCCAAAGACAATTCTCTGGAAAAGGGTGGAGCACACTTATAAATTAGTGAAAATGTATTGGAGAATAATTGAACTATATCAAAATTAGAATCTATTAACTGTGTAATTTATATGAAAGAATATTTGTCACATGTGGTTTTGAGGATCCTCAAAGCACACTAAAATTCTCAGGGTCTATAGGCCTGTGTCCGACTTCTCCAGGGGAGTAGGCTGAAATTTTTTATCCTCAGAGATAAATAGTATTCTGCAAGAACACACATTAATCTCATTGTTGATTAAAATATATCCCTCATTCACAAATGGAGTTTATTGGCATCTCCCATGAGGAGTAAATAAAAAACATTTTTGTTTTTAATTTATTTATATAGAAAGCTACATCTCTGAGACATTCAAGAAGAAATGTATATAATACTGTTTTCATAATTTCACGTGTACCCAGATGAGAGAGAAGAGAGAGAGAGAGAGAGAGAGAGAGAGAGAGAGATCTTCCAAGAAAATTGTTTAGCAAATACTGACAGATAGACAAATAATGAATACTTTGTGTGATGTGTGCTTGAGTTAGTTAGCTTTCCTGTCAATGAGACACAATATCCAATACTCATAACTTATGGAAAGAAAGGCTTGATTTGGCTAGCAGTGTCAGGGGCTTCAGTGATGGTCAGCTGCCTCAAAGGCTGAACCGTCTTGGCCAAAGAGTGTGAGGGTGCAAAGCTGATTATTCCATGAAGGCCAGGGTGCAGAGAAGGGGAACAGAGCCATAAATGAATGGTCATGGGACCAAGTAAAGTACCTGAGATCATGCCTGCATGATCCACCGAGACATCCAGCAGTCCACCAATCCCCAGAGTGGCTCCCAATTCAATCCAGTTGACAAATTCAAGTTTAAGCATCACATCCCACCCCATGTAAACTTGACAGGAAAACACATATACTTAAACCATAGTTTACCCTCAAATGAACACAAAGTCATAATTCTGCCTTACATGATACTTACTTGATACTCTTGTCTACAACTAAAATTGCAACAATGTTTTCACTGGTCTCAAAATTTGTAGTATTTTCAGAAGTCCAAGTCAAAGTTTCTTCTGAGACTCAAGGCAAACTTTTGGCTATGAAGCTCTGTAAAAATCAAAAATAAGTTACATAATCCCAAAATAAAATGGCAGAGAATAAACATTCCTATTCTAATCCCAAGGCAAATGTCACCGGGTAAACATTCTGATTCCATAAAGGAAGAATATACAGATACAAAGGAACTGGACCAAAACAAGAATGAAACACCACAGGGAAAGCAATAATTTCTGTAGTCCATGTACAGCATACAGATAATGTGTTGGTGAGATACTGAATTTCAAAGGGCTTTGAGAACCCACGTGTATGCCCTACATAGCTGTAACCTACATGACCTCCTCTCCCATGGACTGGCTCCACCAATGACCTGTAGCTTTTTCCAGTGTACAGATCACATTTCTGAGATAACCAATATTCTGGACTGTCTACAGCACTGTTGGATTTATTCTCACAGCTTTATTTCCCTGCCTTTCTAGCTTTGCCACAAGCTCAAAAGGCAGTGAACCATGTATCATAGACTGGAAACTCCAAAACTGTGAGCAAAATTGAAACTTTACTCTTTATATGTTCTGTCAGGTATTTTGCTATAGTGTCAGAAAGATAGTGAATAAAATATTAGATGGTTATGTATGTGAATTACATGGTTATATAAGTGAATATATTAATTTGTATTTTAACTCCAAAGAATTATTTGAATTGAGTTCTGACTGCCTTTCAGTCATCAGAGTAAGCTTTCTGATCTTTACTCAACAGTGACAGATAATTCATTACTTTCAGAGTAAATGTAAATTTACAGTTGGAGATCAGAATGAATATTATTCCAAGCAACAGTGGTTGAATTGGGAAATTACTCTTCATCATAAATAGGATAACCTTGGAAAATTCTGGAGCCATAAATAACACATCACAAAGACATCTCAAACTTGAAAAAGAACCCTGAATTAACTAGCAGAAGGGGGCCATCCGTCTTCTTGAATAATGCGTAGATTAATCTTGTTTGCTCGCTCATAGCAAATCATGTAATTCCTATCTTCTTCTACACCAAATATTACTCCCTACATGTCACACTTTCTCTGTAAAACAAATAAATATTTGTTCAGCATCCATCAATACTTATATTATAACCTCATTCCAGCTATGATAGCTACAGCCTATTTTGAATACTACCTCTCCCAAATACTGCTGTATATTAAACTTTAGCACATGTAAGTGAATTGTATTTACAACTTATTTACTTGTGTTGGCAAATTTGTTTTCTCTATAACAGCATTAAGAGTTTTTATTCAAATGTAATAGATTCAGCTGATATAAGGCTAAACAATAATTATTAGCCAGAATTTTATCTCTATGTCAATAAAAATTAAAAAGCTGTCATTTCATTTTTATTCGAAGTTTTATTAATTATTTTATCAAAGTTTCCTGAAAGCTGACATTATTATTACCCAAAAGCCATATATTCTAATAATTACACCCCCCTCCTGGTAAATATAAATCATATAAATATAGTTAAAACTGTACCTATGTATACGTATAAGGAGATCACATATTTTAGATCTAATTGTCATAAGTTAACATTTGGATTAAGTTGAGGTAATATTTTTTACTGGAAGTTCATTTAAACCTTCACAAAATTGAGAAATCAATGGTCTTGTACTCTTTCTCTGATATACTAGCTTTCAAAATACATAGCAAACAATGTTACCTAATACACATTAAAAGAAAAAATTATTAATTGAAAATTTGAATTACTTTATACATTTTTATATATTTTGGCATTTTAATATTCTGTGAATGGCTTCTACACATATATTTTTGCTATTACTTTAAAAATTACTAATACATACTATTTGGCATCTGTTATCTCTAACCAAATAAATATATGGCTCTTTTACTTTTACCATATCTCTACAAATAAAAATATACTTTACATTGTTATAGTTGGTGGGAAAACAACCTTAAAATTTTCAAATACCACCATCCTATAAATATAAGCATTGCAATTCAAAATGTCTGGCCTAGTATCACAAACATTTCATGTTATTCTAAGAAGAAAACATATATCTAGTTTCTTGCCTCACATTCTTTCCTTCATTTCTTGGGGCATCCTTATATGAGTTTGTTCATGAGCTCTACTTAAGAGCTCTCAACTTATGTTCTGAAGAAAGGGCCCTCAACACAATGATAAGCCATTTTCCCTTGCCTCAAAACTTCGTCTCTTTTTGGAACATTTCAACATACTACACACTAACTAAATAAATAAAATGCATCTTGATATTTTATTGCCATAAATTAACTTATTCATAAATGAATCCAAGAAAATGGTCTAATGGTTACTACATATTTAGCTCTACACCTAGGCATTTTTATGAACTCATAAATCTTAACTCTACTTTAATTTTCTTTGTCACCACGCTGTCATTAAAGCTTTCCAGGAAATAGGAAAACATGAATGGTCAAGGATCAGGAGAACACAATGTTCCCATGGTCAATTTCAATGAGACAGAGTGTCATGGTTGATAAGATTATCTCAGAGTTTGTCATTTTTCACAGCACACAGTTTCCTATACATTGCAGGCACATAAATATATTTTTGATTCAGTTTTATTTTGATTTATAAATAGGATTTAAATCAAAACTGCCCTCTGGTTACCAACTGACTTAACTTAGCCAAACTTTAGTCTTGCCTTTGAGGTCCACACAGCTCTCTGGACTTTGGCTTGCCAACAAGTCTTAGGAAGCAGTAAAACATAGACAATCCCTTAACAAGACCTTATTTTAAGAAGCAGCTGACCATTGCTAAAAATATCTCTTCAGACCACTCTTATTGTGCTATGTATGCCTTTATTGCCTTGCCCAATTTCTTGCCAAAGGTTCCTGGTGTTTCTGCTTCCAGTTTGCCATAAAAAGAGCCTTTTTCTATTTGATTTTGGAATGCTTGCAAATCCTCTTTTGGAATGCTGTCCTTCTTAATCTGAGACTGGATTCTTTAAATCATTATCTCAGGTGAAAGAGAGAAATTTCCTTTAGTTTGTCACATACTCCCTTATGAAAACAGAAATCTCTCAAAGACACTATATTTTTGGTATTTAAATAACATAAATTTAAGAAAACTGTCTTTCTATCTTCTTAATTAATTTAGCATAGTTGAATATTAACAACAGTATCTGTGTCTCTAACAGTGAACAATGAGCTATCATGAGCAGCTGTCAGCAATGTCACACACTTAACTCTATAGACAGTAACTTCAGGCAAGACTAATAAAAATTCATATTTTATATCTAAATTTTATTTTTTAGCAGCAATAAGATAGGCTATCATAGGAAGTTCAGCATAACTGAAATCAGTATAACTTCAGTCTGGTGTCTTAATACCATCTGAAATGCACTAAAGGTAGCTGCTTCAGAATGATAAGGCTTGAAATATAGGTTGCTCATTGGAACTTAATGCATGAAGAATAATAAAACTATTTCACAAAGAAAACAATCTAACATAAAGTGAGATAAGAATAGAATTATCAATGCATCTGGCATTAAGAGCACTGAATGTCAGAACATTATTATGAGAACAATTTACTGTTATATCTTATTTAAATACCACATTATTTCCAATGCAGTGACTGCGAGATATGGTTTTACTTTTGTGCTGACTGTATCCCAAGACTTCAAAAACTTTAGGATTGTTTTACAGAGCTGTCTTCTTCTTTAGGAGTTAGGAAACGTGGTAGGAAAAGAAGCTGCTTGAGAAGCAGTGGTACAGACTAGAAAGCACTCCATCTCCGTTCTTCTTTTTCCCTTACCAAAAGAGCCTCAGTGCATTGGAATTTATCCACCTGAGTCCTCATTTTAATGGAATCTGGATTTTATTTTTCTTACTTTGTAAAAAGTAATGTATTTTAATGGTTGGGGAGTTATTATGTGAGCAATATACTTGCTATATTTTAGGAGAAAATATCCAGGGAATATACAAAAAACGCCATGAATGTATTCCAGCCATTCCATATTCCACATCTATAATTCTGGAAAGTCAGCTAGAGCAGAATAGGGGAATCAAAGAAGTATAAAGTATAATGAGAATTTATTTATTTATTTAATTCTATTTTCAACTGTTGAGGTACAATTTATGGTAAATAAAACATAGTTTTTATAGTGTTGAAGATTCTGACTTATGCTTCTCTCCTATCATATGTATAATTGATATATATTATATATAACACAATAATATATAGTACATATACTTATATGTATGATATAATGATATAGAGTAAAAATTAGAAAGAAGAAAACACAAAGTTTTAAGCACACAAGAAGACAAAAGCAACTACTGTGAGATAAAACTGAAGAAATGGCTAAAAAATGAAGCTTTTTAAAATTGGATTAAGGAAACTATTTTTGTGTGGTTAGTTAAGGGAAACTAACAATGGATTTTGATACTCCTAAAACATTTACACAAATTTAATCTAATGTGAATAAACATTCTGAAAAGTTGGCTAGTGTGAAGGTGACTTTCTTTAGGATATTTTGAATGGTATTAAACATCATTATTTTACAAAATAAGGACACTCAAAGAGAAGAGTGGTGTTTGTGAATGAGTCTGAAGAGGTTCAAGCACAGCCTTTAACACTACTTGAGGGCTTTAGGGAAATCAGAAGCCTTCTCCAAGTCTCTTGTTATGTCATCTGTAAAACAGAAACACAATACCTAGGCCACCACATTGTGATGAGCATTAAGTAGATAACTTATGCAAAGTTCTGACTTCATAGAAGAAGTATTAAATTCTAAATAAAGTGGAAGAGATGAGATTGGAAGATATTTAGGGAAGGAGGGAAATAAGAATTGGCCTATGATGATGAACAGACTTTCAACATGTGAGCCCTGAGATGCTCATGAGATATAAGGCATATCTCCCTTTCCTCTTCCCATTTCTGTGAGGAGACCAATGGAAATAGAACTGATCATGGTCCTTACACAGTCTTCGCAGCGTCTAATGTGAATTTTCCTTTTCAAGTATGTCTCTTTGTCATGACAGTTTCTCTAGGATAAAAATATGAGTTTTTGAAAATAGATGAAAATTCAACATACATTCCTCATTTTGGGTATTGGTTTTAGACAGATCAGTAGTCTATATAGATTTAAAAATCAATTTTCACATTACTGTAACTAAGACTAGGTGTCTTTTCAAATTTTCCTAGCTCATATATCTGGCATTAATACTAACTGGTACCTCAATTAAATATGTGGCTAGGCCTCCTCTGCATAATATGTTGCACATGGCTTTTGGTTGAAAAGAACAATTGGTTTCCATGAGTGAAACACGTAAGAAAACCAAGTGGAAATTGTATAGCCTTCTATGATCACTTCTTGGAAGTCATAGGGCATTATTTTTACCACAGTAATAGTACTTTCTAGATTCAAGAGGAGAAGAGAATGAGTCAGTGTCACATTTTCAAAGCATAGGATATGAAAAAATTGAGACAACATTTTGCAAAGCACAATCTGTCTCAATTTGCCATTTGATGGCAAGTAACATTACTGCATTTGCTTAGGAATTAAGTATAACAATATTGAAACATTATAGTTAATAAGTACCCACCATCTTGTTTCTTTAATAATCAATGAAGTACCTACTCATTTATTATATACTCATCTTCCTTATATTTGATCCAAGTCTCAAAGAAAACCTAAACTCTGTTTTTTATAATGATTACCTATATTTATTTTAAAAATAATTTCCATGATATATCACCTATTGCCATATTGTATAAAAATCACCCAAAGACCACAGTGATGTAGAGTGCAATAAACATGTTAACCAAATGTCTGGGACCAGGTGCGAATTGGCTAGGCAGCTTGGCTGATATTGTTTGAGCACACTTACCTGTTTGTAGACAGGTTGGTGTATGAGGCACATGGTGTGAGTTGGCACTACTCTAACCACAGGAGTATGTTGATAAATTGCCTATCAAAGAAAAAAGTGGCAAATGACTATAGTGTTTTTACATTTCTGGAGTATAAAAAGTCATGCATTACCAGTTTCAAGCTACCAGTGGTTAAACAAGTGGCTCAAAAAAAATTCCTGAATATTTTACAATGAAGTCTTGGAAGGGTGCACAAATCAATCTAGCAAACCACAATAGCATATCTCTCCAGAACCCCAGCCTCAGTATACTTTCATGTGATAGGAAGGGTACTAAAGTGCTAAAAAAATCCAGTTCAACTTTGGGTTGGATGATGACCTCTACTTTTCTTTAGACAAAAAAAAATTACATGATTGATCCCATTGTTAAGGAGTTTGATGAGAGGATCATTAAAGAATTTTGGCAAAAGAGGGCAAAGAATTTAGACTGATATTTAGACCTATCTACCACACTGCCAATCCTCATATTTTGTTTTAAAATGTGCTTTGTGCAGATGCATGAGGCTCTAGAAAATTTCAAAACAGAAATAATCGCCCAGATAAATACAGACATGGTAAGCAGAGTGAAAGGCATGATTAGAAGCTCTAGAGCAGAAACAGATAAGAAAATAGATGAGATCAGAAACATTCTGGAAGCCATGAATGCCCAGCATAAGAAAGAAATGGAAAGCATGATAGCTCAACATCAGAAAGAAATGGAATCCATGAAAGAGATTCAAACAGATATTCAGGAGATTAAAATCTCCATTGAAAGCATGCAGAGCAGACTAAGAGAATCTGAAGACAGAATATCAGATATAGACGATAGGATTGCGATAGGATTGTGGTTAAGGACCATGAAAACAGAGATTTCTTAAAGATAATAAGGGACCATGAGAAATCAAACCAACAGCTGCTAGATGATGCAAAGAAGAATAACATAAGACTCATAGGAGTCCATGAAAAAAACAGGAGAAAGTACAACGGACATAAAAAAAAACTGTTCACAGAAGTAATGGTAAATAACTTCCCAGATAGAGGTAGACAGTTGGACGTACAGACAAGTGAGCCATATAGAACTCCATCCAGCCATGACCAAAAAAAAATCTACACCAAGACATATAATAGTCAAGATCCCAGAAACCCAACAGAAGAAAAAAATTCTACAGGCAGTTAGAGAAAACAAACAAGTCACCTACAAAGGAAAGCCCATCAGAATCATGGCAGAATTCTCAACAGAAACCCTCAAATCAAGGAGAGCCTGGAGTGAAGTATTTCAAGCCCTAAAAGAAAATAAATTCCAACCGAGACTATTGTATCCAGCAAAATTATCTTTCAAAATTGATGGGGAAATTAGATACTTCCATGACAAAGAACACCTGAGAAATTTTGTGAACACCAAACCAGCACTCCAAAGGATTTTAAGCAATATCCTAGAAAAAGACAATGAAGGTCACAACTCCATGAGGCCCAGCAGAGAGAAGGCACCAGGCAAGGTAAGACACTAAAGTGAAAGGGGGGAAAATAAGAAATAAAAGAGCCAACAAGAGTAAAACATCATGACAAGGATGAGTCAATATTTGTCAATTATAACTATCAATGTTAATGGCCTCAATTCACCAATCAAAAGAAATAGACTGGCAGAATGGATTAAGAAGCAAAACCCAGCAATACAAGAAATACACCTAACTCAAAAGGAAATCCATAGACTGAAAGTAAAAGGATGGAAAACAGTTCTCCACGCAACAGGAACCCAGGAAAAAGCAGGCATAGCAATCTTATTTGCAGACAAAGTAGATTTCAAACCAAAACTAATTAAGAGAGACAAAGATGGTCAC
>NW_004624779.1:17517108-17608873 GCF_000247695.1 Heterocephalus glaber
CATTTATAGCTAAATGGATGCATATTGAGGCCATACTCTTAAGTGAAATAAATAGGACACACATGTGTAAATACCAAATAGCTTCCCTAGTGTGAGAAACTGAGAGTGTAAATAAGGATTAAAAGCATTAATAACTAATAATTGATACTTCGAAATAGTAAAAGGTTCAAAGGTGTAGGGGTGGTGGGAGAAGATGGGGAAAGGAAAGAATAGAAAGAAAAAATTATGAGAAAAGAAAAAAATGGAAATGAAGTCTATGTAAATAGGGAAGTGTGGAGGGGTGAAGGGCACACAGGTAATGGGGAAAAAATAGGAACTAAGATACATCATGTACAGGTAGAAGAACCCTATAATAAATGTAAACGTATTGTATACACTAAAATTTACCAATAAAAGAATTTAAGCAAAAAAAATTCTCACAGTTGAGTTCCTTAATAAGAGGTTAATCAGGAGTATTCATTGCCAATAATATTCTATAATGGAGATACTGTATTCTGGATTGTCAAGGTACAGTTTTATCTCTTTACAGAAACTCATTTCTAGTGCTTCTTCTGCATCTGAGGGTGAGATAATTTTTTACCAAATGAAAGCTCAATGATCTCACAGCACACTGAGCATCTGGTTATTATGAAAGTAGAAGAATTGGAATGAGCATAATGCCATGGCCCAGCATTACATAGGCAGGGAAAGGTCGAGGAACCACGGGCATGTTATAAACAAGAAAGCTGCAACAATAGCAACAAGTCATGGATAATGAGTTACACTCTGCTTCCTACATTAACAAATACAGTAATTTCACTGAATTACTATTTATTATAGATTTCAATAAAGATGCAATACTAATGGAAATTTTATGGAATTATTAAGGAATTTTCATTTAAAATGGCATTCAGGAATTGCTACCAGGTATGGTTTGGTAAAATATGAAACCCAGTTCGCCTCCAAAATAACAAAGCTATGAAAATTTTGGCATCATCTATAGAAAAACACTTGAATGAAAAATTATTCTCAAAAGATATGTTATTTATAAAGAAATGTAACAGTTAAAACCATTATGATGTAAAACTTTTTCAAAGTCGTATTTTTATACCTTTAAATCAAAAATCACTGATTTAGTAAAAAAAAATGATCTATGACCGAAACTAATCTTTATCACTAGAATTTATTCCTTTTGTGAATTGATTCTTATCTTATTCATATTTTTTTCTTTATAATGTCAGATAAGAATCATAAGCATATATAGATTTTTCTTATTTTATTTTTACACATTTAGGGTCCAGGAATACATTTTCATTTCTCAACAATGTCCAAAGTTGCACATATATATAATTTGTTATCTCCCTGGGACATTTCTAATAGTGAAATAATGCAAATAATATTTACTAGGTGAGGTCAGACATAACTCAAATATTTTCTGGCCAAACTAAAATTTCACATACATAACTCAGGTTTTAAATTATTTATATAATCCAGTTATTTTATTTGGAAAATGAAAAACTGGTTTGTAAAGTCACATTGCTAGTTGGTGACTAGTTTAGCATTTTGTTTTATGGCTTTTGAAATCACTACTTTAATGTTTCCTGTTCCATGCATAAATATAAACAACATTTTCAAAAAACCAAAAAGCATATATCTTACAAACTTCCAGCTGGACATAAACCTGGAAAAGTTTAAAGAATGTAGTAAAAGCAGGAATATTGATTTCCACTTTGGAAATGAGTATAGATACAAATAAAAATTAACTTCTTGTCATTAGTGTATTTCTTAACTAAAGTCACTACATTTCTAACTTAGAAATAAATGGCCACAATATAACTTGTGTTACAAATATATATGATACCTCGTACTTGTCACTTACATACTGAATTTCTAAGGCAGACATTGGACTCAGGGCAGTTGAATCTGATTATATAGCCTATCTGATTTCTACACTCAATCTTTAACAAAAATCTATGATAGATTTCCTCAAGTAATAACTGGATAATTTTTATGATGAAAAATTTTTAATTCAAGAAAATGAATATAAGCCTTTTAGAAAATATTTCAACAAGTGTGAAAGCAAAGAAAAACTCCAGGGTAATCATGCACAGCCCAGGAAATTTAGATGGCTAGAACCCTTTTTCTTCTTCAATAGCTCTCCAGATGATAGCAGCATTATTATAATGTGCTTTGCATTTGATAATGCAATTGCACTAAAAGTCACATATTCTAAGATGATATTTTCCTCCTCTTCTCACTTCCATGTGCATGCCATCATTCAGCACTGTTATATGGAGCCACCTGTGTGTATGACACTCAGCCAGGCATGGCATTTCTGAAGTAATTTAGAGAGAGATGACAGCAGGTGAAATTGGAATATTCCCAGAGGATGCTCATTCTGCATTCAGAGGAATTCCAGAAACTTTTAAAGAGTTTCTCTCTTTCTAATTTGCATTATTTCTAAATATAGTTCAAATAATATTCCAAGTTTGCTAGCTATATTTTAATACATTAATATTTTAGTTTATGCCAGGCGTTGATATATGAATCAAGTAAAACCTTTAAATTAAGTGCAAATTAATGTTTTATCCTATAGAATACAGGTTATTGAAGCTTTTTGTCTTTGGAAAGAGGCAAAGGAGGGCAGTGAGCTCTTTTTTTTGCTGCCCTTCCTGAGAGTACCTTTTACACCTACTTAGGCTGTCACATGCAGCATATAATTATTAGTCAACTTCATTAATACAAAAATTGAATCAGCCAATAGTTTAAGTAACAATCACATAGAAGACAATCATTTATTTTCAGGGTTTGAAAAGGTGTATGCTTTACTATCATCCCTAAAAATATCACTGCTTGAAAACCTCATTAGTAGTTATCATTATTCCTGAAAGCTATTCATTTTGTCTTTGTGTAGCTCTAGGTGTTCTTTGAGTTGCAACATCTATGGCAGGTAAATTTTTGTACATGTCACCTTCACTCCGTGAGTTTACTCGTGTGGTTAGCTTACATTATATGGCGACAGGAACTTTGTAGAGGTAAATAAAAGTAGAAGGCAAAGTCAGAGTTACAACACATGAGGAAAGTTTACCATGCCACTTATTTCTAGATGTCTGGTTGTGCACCAATATATGCAATTTCTATTTGTCAATTTACAAAAAGAAGCTGAAAGTGTTATGTCAAGGAGACACTTGCCTTGGTTCTATAACCATAAGGAAATAAATTTTTCCAACACCCCTTTGGATCTGGGAAGTAGATTCTTCTTCTGAGCCTCCATGAGATCAGAGCCCATTCGACAACTTGACTTCAATCCTGTGAGGCTCTGGGGAGAGATTCCCGTGGAGTCACTCTGTGCTTGTATTTTTGACACACTGAATTCTGAAGGGGTATTTCTGTAAGCAAACAAATGTGTAGTACTTAGTGAATAAAAACAGGAGAATAAAACAAGAATATCATATCCTACAAAGTTTATTAACATTCTTATTTGTTCGTGAGAAAAATGAGCTCTAAAAGAAGTTGAACATTTGCCCAAAACTCCAGTTTATAATGTCCTGGTTATTTCGTAGTTTCATCATCTTTCATACCACACTAATTTGTTGCTTCGATAAATAAAATATTATATTTAAAACTATTTTTGAGAAGAAAAGAACAAGTCAGGGAGTTTGGGATCCTCTAGTATATAGGATCATTAATTTTCAGGCTACTACTATGTATTTAATCCTATGTTTGATATTTTTAACTATGTAATTTATTTCACAAAATTGTTTTTATGTAATAAATGACTAATATTAGAGAGAGAGTTATGACATGTGGCCAAATAAGAATATTATAACATTTAGTAATTATCAAGGCATACGAGCCTATTGGTAACATTTAATACAAACATTA
This sequence comes from Heterocephalus glaber, assembly GCF_000247695.1. Next base: position 17,520,973 of record NW_004624779.1, read on the forward strand.
GTTTTCAATGGAAGGAAATTAACAAAGTTATTCAGAAATGTGACGTTAGTCAAGGACAGAAAAATAATGAGCTATGCTAATTTTAGTGCTCCAAATCGTTCTGGCTGGCCATATTGTGACCTTCAGAATTCTGAACAGAGGACCAAATGCCTTCCATGCTTGAGATCAGAGTATGTGCTGAGGATTTTTTCCTTCAGTTCTTTAACAGTCCTTATCTTTTATCGTTATCTAAATTTCCCTTGTATTTTAACTTGACACTCATATTCTACCCTGTATTACTTGAATTCAATAAGTAACTTTATTAGGTCACTTCTGGTTCTTTCCTGACTTCCTTTTTGCATGCCTTCTTTCAGTAACTTACCCTCAGGATGATACACCACAACTACAAGCAGAAAGGACTTCTATCTAGGACAGTAGTATATACCACAGATCATGCTGTATTTGGAATATCCAAAGAAAAGATTTATATTAATTAAAACTAAATATGCCCAATCTTTCTAGACATAAATGCATGGACCAAACTATAGAAGGTCACAGATGAAACTTTTTCCATAACAGTTTTATGTTTCTATGCACTGAAAAGTTGTCATTAAATAGCAGAAAAGCTAAATGCCAAATTATGGCAGTTGGAGGATTTATATACATATTTGTGTATGTATTGTAGGTATTGAGTAGCCTGTGGATAAATAAGGGGTAAAGGGTGAAACAGCCTTAACCTTGGTAGAGCTACTGTATTACATTATATAGAATGAATTATTTCTTCAAATATGAAGGAAGAATATTTGGATGAAATGATAAACTGATACTCATTTGCAAGCCTATGGTGGCAGAAGCTTGTAAGTATTTCATTATCCATTTTTTTTCTTCTGTTTGAAGAAAAAAACTACACAATCAATGATATGTGATCATGGCATTAAGTTACAACTAATGGAGTGAGGTGAATACTGTGCTTCCTTTTAGATCCTGGCCATAAAAATCTTTGCCTTCTAATTCTTCACGCTTTATTCAATAATGTACATTTTTAAATTGTGAATAAGGGGAGTCTCTACATCATATGTTGAAAAATTTGGAGTCACAAAATGATGACTCCTGAAGTACCATTTGGAGAAGTGCTGCCCACTTATCAGAAATATTTGACTACATGAAAGAGAACTAAACTATCACACTTCACCACTTATTTATCCACAGACTACTCAATACCTACAATACATACACAAATATGTACATAAACCCTCCAACTGCCATAATTAGGCATTTAAGCTTTTGTTCAGTGCAATTTTCTGGGGGAGAAACTGAAATATCTCAGTAGCATGCAACAGTGCATGCTTATTTTTCACTGCCATTATTTGAGGACTGAGGTACAGTGGTAGCTATGTGACAGAGAGTTGACTCTCGATTTATTGCATTATGACTTCACAGTATGGGGCTAACTCTGAAGGGATGTTATCTGAAGTTTTTTCTTCCCACAACAGAAAGAATGATACAAGAAACTTGGACAAGCTGGAAATCAAATTTATAGTTCTGCAACATTCATCACTTTACTCATGTTTTCTTGGCTAAATAAACAACAAATGAATAAACCCAAAGTCAAGGTGAGTGAATGGGGTGGAAGTGGAGTTGTGTCATCTCCTTCGAGGAAAGAACAGGAAATAAGAACAGCAAGATAACCAATTACAGAAATCTTACATATTGTGGCTTATTTCTTACAACCTTGATACTTCTAATGTACCTATTATATGCAGGCTTTTGTTAAGGGCTTTTTCATAAATAATTCTGGCCATTAACTTTACCATACACAACTATAAAATATGTTCTAGATGTAAAGATAAGTTTCAGGAAAGTAAAACAATATTTCCATGGATATTTATAATTTGAATTAAAGTGAGATTCAAGTCAACCTCTGTTAATTTCATTTATTCCAACTAAAAAATTTCTGTGCCTATGAATAAAACATTACTTTTTTTCTACCCCTAGTCTGTCACTAGATATCCTCAATATTTTCTTTATGTAACTTGTAATTGTGTTACATGGTTTATATTGTATTTTTAGTACTAAGACTATGTGTCATTCATACAGTTAAAGAACTTCCAGGATGAAATCTGACCTAAGCTGTTTGGAGAACTGTTTTCTAAGATTCATAACATGCCATTCAGGCACTGCCCCTCCATATATATTTACACACCATGTCCAGGTATGTAAGAATCTTCTACAGTGAGGAACAGAGAAGGTGGGGATGTACCTCTCCAGGAGTCCTTCATCACTTCCTATCATCTTCATCTCCATCTATCCCTTTCCTGTGCAAACAAAACTGGGGCCCAAGCTCCTGAGCCCATCATTTGCATATTTCATCACTTCATCTATGTTAAGAAGAAGGAGAGGTGTTGGTTACATGGTTAGCAGGAGGAAGTTTTGGGAGTTGTTATCTAAAAGATAAAAATCTAAATTTTAAAGTTTAATTATGTCATACTAGTTACAGATGGATCTACTCTGAATGACATTTTTAAATAAACTTAAATATCTTAATAAAAATTATGAGATTAGGAGTTTTGTCTTATAAAAAAGAAAACTTCATCTGGCAAGTAGAGAATTGCAGTTTATTTGTTTATTGGATATATAATAACTTCAGATCTTTCAATATTTAAAGATATAAAAGTAGTTTCTCCCTGTAATTATTCCTCAAAATGTAAACCATTGTTACTTGTGTTTTGTTAATCCTCTCAGAATTTAAATATATAGATAAACTTTTTTTTATCCATATATGAATGTATGTGTATGCTTTTTTCCTCTTCTACAAATTGTAAAATACGTTTTTGGGTCTTGCTATTTTTATTTAGCAATTTATTCTAGAGACTGTTCAATAATAAAAGATAAAGAAATTAAAACATTAATGTGAATTTTACCTTTGTTCTTACAAACAATGCTGAGATTAATAGTTCTATAAAATCATGGCACATTTAGAAGAGCAGACAAAGCAACATTCTGAGGATTGGAACTGCTATTTCAGTAATTCCTGTCAGAGGTTATAGTATTAATATTCTGACCTGAAAGTAGAAGAGCTGAATACTCACATTTTAAATCAGATTTCTAAATTCTAAAACAAAAGTTTGTCCCTATATTTAAAAAAATATGTAAATCACTTTCTAATGCTTTTTTCCTTTAACAATGGACATGTATATCTTATGAGTGACAAGTCATCCTCCTCATTATGCTGATATAGATGCTTCAATACTTAAATATTCCAATAATAGAAGCTTATACCTCTATATGCCGATGTAACAAAAATAAAATAATGGCGAATCAAGTTAGAACTCTTTCTACAATATAGCATTCTTTTCACTGTAACACTACAGTATAGCATCTTTTTCAAATACAGTAGATTAGCAAATACTTACATTTTCTGCTTACAATCTTGCTTTAACCTGCTCAGGAGCCACTTACATGTGCACACAGATAACACTGCCACACGCAAAAACACAGAATCACCTCTACCTGATGATTTTCATTTTAGCTTGATTTATAAGTCAAGGTTATCTGACAAAGCACTTGAATGAACATCTGGCAGCTTGGGGTTCCCACTCCAATAGAATCAGTATTCTGAATAATTTTCTCTGGTCAAATTGGAAACTCTGAGCCAGTCATTCAACTGCCAAATATGTGGGTGTGAATTTTGGAAATGGGTGAACTCTAACGTCCTTCCTATTTTTGTGATATATTTCTGTAATTCTCCAAGTCACTCAGCTCAGTATTCCAAAATTACTTTAGCCTCTCTCCTCTTCCACACACAGATATCCAATCATGTTTAAAATTTGGTAAAAGCCAAATTTATAATTCTCAGGTTAAACTCTTTTCAATTCCACTGCCACTGAGCTAAATCAAAGTTATATTATTATTTGTATTATGTAATACTATATATATATAATATATATTTCTCCTCTGGGATTATCAGTATATTTCAATTATTTATTATCACTTGATTCCTTAGAACAGTAAGTAGACTTTTTAATGAAAGTAATGTTAAAAACGTATTCTTGATTCTCTGTTATATTCATTTATTAATGATCATTTTATATGGAGATAATGTGTATATATATGATTTTAAACATTTTAGATTACTATTTCTATAAGTTTGTTAAATTGATAAAAGAATAGTTAATGGCAAAAATGATATCATTCTAATGAATGCTCTTGGAGAATAAAGAATGTAGTATTTCTGCTGCCTCAGGAGGAAAAACACAATATAACATCTTGAAAAAAAACGCACCTCATAGAAGAAAGTCAGTGGGAAAGAAATGAAAGTCAGATTAGTTTATATATGAAAACAGCTGGAAGGCCTCTAGTTGGCTGAGTTCAGTAATTTCTAGTTTATTTCAAGATCGATATATGTGCATTTTCACTTTTTTTAACAATCTCACACACAAAGGGAACACTGTATGTAGTGAATGTTTCTATAATTAGCATAGCTATATTATTGATTGAATAAGAAATCACATTTTTCAAGATTTAGAAAGTGCACATTGTATTGACAATGTCTAGATATAACCTGGTTTTCCTGCTTATATTTTAATAAAGATACATTGTAAATATTAAATTATAGCCCTTTTTTCATTTTATATAATAAATGATACTGTAGAATGGAGAAGGTGACACTGGCTTTTCAGCTACAGTGTTAATTAACGGTTTTATATGAATAGAGTTGAGGTTAGTTCCTTCGGTAGTTGCATGATATTGGGAAACTGACTTTACATTTCTAATATTTATGTATTTTTCAGGGTAATAATAGGAATTTTGAGGACACTCAAGTTGATGTAAAGAATTAATCACAGTGCTTGGCAAACAGGTTTCTTCATCAGCCTGCTCCTCTTCCTCTTCATCGGTATCACCATGATCACCACTTTCTATATGTTTGAATTATGTAGGTCCTAGTCTGATAACATGCTTTGTGATTTCTATTGTGAATTCTTTCCTGGATTAATAAACATAAATAGGGCTATTTATCAAATAGCCCTTAGCTCTGTGCCTTGCCTTGAAAATGTTTTCAATAAATCTGCTAATTTAGAAGATACAACTTTTACTTTTCTCCAGTTTGTTAGCTTCTTATGGGTAAATTCCATAAGAAGTCAGAATTAAGAAAACAAACCAATATTAACATAATTTACTGTGTATAATACTTTATCCCAAGCATTTTCTAGACATTTAGAAATGAGTGTGGTTAAATTTTCTGAGGTATTGAAGGTTTAATTAAAAATTATAAATGGCAAAGTCCTGCTAGGTGAAGGACCAATCCTCAAATATAGGCCCATTTCCCCACAGGATATAGATTTTTCTATGACACTCGCTGACTCTTTCCTAGGATCCAAAATGATGCCCCATGCATCACAGAAACTCAATTTGTGAAATAAACAAATAAAATAAGAAATAAAACCTGTCACAATCTAAATTCTCAACTCATTCCTTTATATTAAAATTAATTTGATACCTATATACAATTGAACTCAACTTTTAAAATTCAGGCATATCCATGTAAATGACACTAAGCAAATTAATAAAAAAGAATAAATATTCTAAGTTGATATAAATTTCTTTAAAGGACATGAAGTTTAGCCACTTGTGGATACCAAAAAAGAAAAAAAACTTTACCAGGTGAATCAATAAAAATTCAATTTTACTTCTTAATTTTTTATTTTATTATTATTTTTGGTACCGGTGATCAAACTCGGGACCGTGCGCTTGTGAGGCAGGCGCCGGAACCACTGAGCTAAATCCTCAGCCCTAAAAATTCAATTTTAATAATTAGCTTTGTGTTTGCATATGTATCTCAGTGTGGATACCAAAACAGTGACTCCTTTTCAGTAAAATATTACTTTTATAATTTAAATTGACCTTTTATTTTTTATTTTTTTAATTTGACAGCTTTATTTCTCATGAATCAGATAATTTAGAAAATTAGGCTTGAATTTGAATATCTTTGCTGTTTTATTTTTGTCTTTTTATTGTGGAACTTTCAAAAATATACAAAGTAAACAGAATAGTATAAAAAGTCCTGTATAACATCTGTCACCCCATTCTCAAAGTACTAACATGTCTGTCATTCTTTGTGGGTTATGACTCATTCCACTCCCCACCTACCACTTGTCATTTTTCAAAGTTCTTTTTTTTTAGGTAAAAAGGACATAAATTGAAATGCAACAAATCTAAGTTGTAGAATTTGGGAGAAATATACATGTGTTGTCCATATTGCTATCAGGTTATGAGATGTATCTGGAATCTATGCTGATAGATGAAGAATATGTTTAAGTCTAGCATGTAACTTGAAAATGAAATTCTTAGAAAAGTCATGTCTGGTCATATTTGGCTGATTGTAATATAATAAACCAATTTACTTATTTGAAAGCAGAGTGGCTAGTGAACTGAACAAATGATGAGAAACACCTGTAGAAAGATTCATATTAAAGACATCTTGCAGTTTTTTGGAAAGGCTTTTCTTCAAGGCTCATCTTTGGTCCAACAAATTTTGAGATTAGGATGATGGAATAAATCAAAAGCCCGTGTATGGTAGAGATGATCCATAAATTTCTACTTGGCTTAGTTACTATTGATTCTGATAGCATAATACCAGAAACTAAATTAAAATGTTCATCACCAAATCATAAATCAACATCGTCAAATCACTTGCTTTCCTTGAAAACAAGCACCTTCTCACTGGAATTTTATAAGATACAATTGTGCCCAAAGAATTGAAGCAGATATTTAGAACAGCTAAATATATACTTTGAAAGAATTAAATATGTTCTCAAAATGACACTCCTAGAACAATTCATATTGCTCCTTGCATGCTGCTCTCTGCTTTACTAATGCTACCAGAGCCTTTTTAATTATGAAAACATTTGCATATTCTTGACTCCTCCCTCACATTTCACGACACACAATCACACACATGCACACACTTCACAAGACACACACACACATAATTATAAACTACATCGCTTATTTACCTCTTATCTATCCTTCATTTTCATTACTGCTGCTGACTACCATGTGCAGAATTCCCCCTTTCCTTCTGTACCACTGCATCAGAATTTTCTCTTTGTCTGCGTTCTTTCTCCACTTTCCCCTCAAGTCTTAATCTGGATACTCCAATAGTACTAAGAGTTGTCTTCCAGTTACCATGCCCAGAATTCCACTGTCTCATTAAAAATGCTCCAAATTAATTAAAAGAATCATACCACAGTGATATATGTGCGCCCATGTTCATAGCAGCACAGTTTGTAATAGCTAAAACTTGGAAACACCCCAAACGCCCATCAACTGGAGACTGGATAAAGAAAATGTGGTTTTTTAATAAAATGGAGTACTACTCAGCCATAAAAAATGAGAAATTAGAGACATTTATAGCTAAGTGGATGCACATTGAGGAGATACTCTTAAGTGAAATAAATAGGACACACATGAATAAATACCGAATAGTTTCTCTGGTGTGAGAAACTGAAGGTGTAAATAAGGACTAAATGTATAATAGGTAATGTGAAATAGGAAGAAAAGGAGCAAAGGGGAAGGAAGTGGGAGGGCTAGGGGAAAGGATAGCAGGGAATGGGATTAATATGAGAAAATGGAAAAATAGGAACCAAATCTTTGTAAATAGGGAGGACTGGAGGGGTTGAAGGGAGGGCTGGGCAAGGGTGAAAAATAAGAACCAAGAGAGACTATGTAAAGGTGCAAATTTCCACTGATGAATGTCATTATATTGTATACCTAAAATGTACCAATGATTAGAATGAATAATCGATAATGCAAAATAGGAAGAAAAGGTCCAAAGGGGTAGGGGTAGTGGGAGGGGCAGGGGAAAGGAGAGAAGGGAAAGGAAAAATGATGAGAAGTGGAAAAAATGGAAATAAAGTCTTTGTAAATAGGGAAGGGTGGAGGGAGTGAAGGGAGGGCTAGGAATGGGGAAAAAATAAGAAAGATACATCATGTGCAGGTGCATGCACCCAGTGATAAATGTAAACGTGCTGTATACCTACAATGTACCAGTAAAAGAATTTAATGAAAAAAAATGCTCCAAATTAGTCTCCAAAGCATTCCCCTTGATCAACTCCACCCAGACATGGCCTCCCATGAACTCTTTCCTATTTGATTTTCAAGCTTCATTTTAAATTTCTGCCTTATACTTTCAGTCAAAATGGGTGAGTTATCAAGATAGCTACAAACCCTACAGAGCTTTCACCCATCTTTTTTTTACCTGCCATATGTTCCATAATCTTTCCATGTCTAAACTTTTCACCTTCTTTTAGTCTGTTCATATTATACCTTTTCTTTAAATCCACTACTGTACTGATCTTAAATATTTTTTAAATATACTATTTTACTAATTATATGTATAATTTCTCTTCAGTGCAGGAGAAGAAGGAACAAGAAGAAACAGAAGCAAATCCTCAAAGAAGAAAAGGCACATGTAATGCCAACACATAGAAAAAAATACTGTTAGAATTTTTATGTATCTTTTTAGCCTTTTAAAACTATATAAAATAGTATATATTATGCATTCATTTTAAATATTTTCTCATTTAATTATTCTTTAAAGTGACAAAAATTACATTTGCTCACTGCAACAATAAAATAATGCTACCAAAGTTACATATATGCAGAATTAAGTGTGCCAAAGAATATGCACACCAATACAGAACTTATTGTTTATATAGTATTTAGTATCCTCACTGGAACTTGCTCTTATAACTTATCAGCATCCATCTTAACTAGTGTGGACCTAACTTGTTCCATATTCTATTGTATAGAACACTGATATAATTCTGGTTTCCCCAGATTTCAAGCAATTCTGCAATAAAGTCTTTTACATCGAATCAGTTAAGTCTCTAAGATCATTTCAAATTAAGTTGTTGGAAAACAAAGAAGGATATATGATAATTAGAAACAAGTGGCTCTTTCCATGGCTAGAAGAGATGTGAGAGAGAGGGGTAAATGTTACCAGAGAGAGAAGTGAGTCACACAAAGAAGGCTGCTTTCTGATGACAAATTACTGGTGTTTGAAAAGTAAAACAAGCTCGGTTTCCTTCTTAATGGAATCAAGGGATTAACTGATTTCATCTTCTTACCCAACTCTCCTGCAGTCACATGCTGGGATTCCTTAATCGGAAGAAAGAAAACATAGTAGACCATTTACATCATCTCCATAGGTCAACCAGGTGGGTCAGAGAGAAAGCAGAGTGGAGGAGGGACAATGTGCATCTGGGGGATGCAATGAAAGATGTCATGCACACATACATCCTTATACATTATAGATGGGCATTTTCCAGTCTATAGGCAAGATCTCTAAGAGGCTGTTGGATATGTATTTTGAAAAATGAATATATAATAGATTAAGAAAACTGCAACAATTTACAATTCCACTGGCATTGCAACTTGGTTTTTCACCAAAAAAACTGTACCATTTTTCTTTGACTTATATTTCTCTAGATCAGGTTTAATAACTTCAAAGTGTAACATTCTTTGAATACTTCATAGTATATTTAATAAATCCTGTGTTACGTTGCATTCACTTTTTAAAAAATACAATGAAATAAAGACAAATCATTTAGTATATTTCCTATAGTTAATTTATTTGGATAAATGTTCAAAGATAGAGCTTTAGAATTTTCTTGTGAAAGAATATGACCAATTTTAGATATTGTTTTGTTTTGTTTTGGTCTATTTTTTATTATTAATCTTATTTAATGCTTTTGACAATGTTTACATTCATTTAGTTTTTTAGGTTCCCGTACATGGACTTGTAGTTAAGAATTTCATGGCTACAACTTTCTATTTATGAGACATCCTTGTCTATTGTATCTTTTTCATCTACATTCAAAATGCATATGTTCCATTTAGTCTACTATGCAGACAAGGCTCACAAATTACTAATCTATTCATTACCTATTCTTACGACTTTTCATGAGTTTAATCCATCTTATTGTGTTTCATCATTTCTGGGGTTGAATCAAATGCTTTCAAATAATACTACAAGCACAAAATGAACCAATTTTTGCCAAATATCATTACATATGTGAATGTTTATTTTATCCCAAACTATAATTATTTTGAAAAGTGAAACTGAGTACATATTAGATTCAAATTTAGGAAACAATCCTGCCCTACCTCAGCCTCACTGAGGTGTTGAAGCTGCAGTGCTCTCCTGATATGCAGCCTCCCAGGTTGCATCCCTGCAGAAGGAGATAAAACTTTTCTCCTTAGTGGGAGAAAGAATATAAAAGTATGGAATTAAAACTGCAGTCAGGTGGGCCTCAAGGCCATCAAGGGTCTGTTTTGTACCATTCCTTTATGTATGATTCTAATCCTAAATTGCTGCAGTGGAAGAAAACTGCTCATAGGAGAAAGATCACTTTCTTTTTTTTTTAATTATTTTATTGGTACATTTTAGGTATACAGTACATTCACATTTATCATCAGGTGCTCGTACCTGTGCATGATGTATCTTAGTTCTTATTTTTTTCCCCATTACCTGTGCTCTCTTCAGCCCTTCCACCCTTCCCTATTTACATAGATTTCGTTTCCATTTTTTTCTCTTTTCTCATAATATTTCCTTTCCTTTCTTCCCTTTCCCCTTCCCCTCCTGCCACCCCTCCACCTTTCGGCCTTTTCCTATTTCAAATTATCAATCATTCATTAAAATCATTTTAATCCTATTTACACTTTCAGTTTCTCACACTAAAGATAACTATTCGGTATTTACACGGGTGTCTTATTTATTTCACTTAGAGTATGGCCTCAATATGCATCTATTTAGCTAAAAATGACTCTAGTTTCTCATTCTATATGGCTGAGTAGTACTCCATTTTATAAAAAAAACCCCACATCTTCTTTATCCACTTTCCAGTTGATGGACACTTGGGCTGTTTCCTAGCTTTAGCTATTACAAACTGTGCCACAATAAACATGGGTGCACATATATCTCTGTGGTATGATTCTTTTAATTCTTTGGGGAAAATACCCAGCAGGGGAATAGCTGGGGCAAAAGTCACTTCTAGCCCTAGTTCTTTGAGGTATCTGCAATACTGATTTCCACAGTGGTTGCACCAGTCTGGACTCCCACCAACAATGGAGAAGGGTTAATTTCTCCCCACACCCCTGCCAGCATTTTCTATTGGTTGATTTCTTGATAGCAGCCCTGCTTTCTGGGGTGAGGTGGAATCTCAGTGTTGTTTTCATCTGCATCTCTCGAATGACCAGTGATGTTGAACATTTTTTCATATGTTTATTTGCTGCTTTTACTTCTTTGTCTGAGAAATGTCTGTTCATTTCAGATGCCCATGTTTGAATTGGGTCTTTGCATTTGGGAAGTCTGATTATTTTCAATTCTGTATGTATTCTCGACAGTAGACCTTTGTCTGAGTTACAGCTGCTAAAATATTTTTCCACATTGTAGGTTGTCTCTTAGCTCTGTTGGTAGTTTCTCTTGCAGTGGAGAAGCTTTTTTAATAAGATGAGATCTCAGTTGTTGATTCTTTGTGCTAGTTCCCGTGCTACTGAGGTTTTGTTCATAAAGTTTTTTCCTATGCCGATGTCTTCAAGAGTTCTACCTAACTTATCTTCCAGCAAATTTAGTGTTTCTGTTTTGATATTTAGATCTTTAATCCACTTCAATCTTAGTTTAGTGCATGATGATAAGTATGGGTCTAGTTTTAATCTTTGGCAGGTAGAAATCCAGTTTTTCCAACACCATTTGTTAAATAGGGTATCTTTCCTCCAATGACGGTGGTTGGCTCCTTAGTCCAAGATGAGGTGGCTGAGTACGTCGAGTTGTTTCTGCATCTTCTAATCTATTCCACTGATCCTTGGGTCTATTTCTTTGCTAGTACCATGCTGTTTTTAAGATCACTGTTCTTAATTCAGTTTTTAAGTGAGATCCATGACCTAGTTCCTTGAATACATAAAACTTTTTAACAGTATATACTTTTTGTCTGATTCGTTTCTGGTGGATTGTTTGAATTCCCAAACTCCTCTAACACTGAGGATTTATTCACTACATCCTAAATAAAACGTCATTTTCATAATTCTAAATTAGTTCTACACTAATTTATGTATCACTCTGTAATATTCTTTGTAGGGTTGAGTTCAGTGTAAGCTTAGAGATTATTTTCCAATTAATGTGTCTGCCATGTAAGTTTTTTTCCAACAGTATTTATGATAGGAACAACATATAGGAGCATCTCCAATGCTCATTATTGGACTATTTTATTTATTTTATAAGCTCTGTATAAAAGACCACTTTGTCATGCATGCATAATAATTTTTGTTAATTAATTATTGACCAGTCAGGCTGAGAAATATTTCCATTGAGCCTGGCAAAAAGTAAGAGTCTGGGTAAATTACACTGACTTGTCTTATTTAATTACAATCATACTTTAAAATAATCTCCAGTGACACCTCTAACATACTTAGGAAAGCAGCATTGATAAGATAATTATACCCATTCAAAGGGAGATTTCTGAGAACTTACCTTTATTTTACATTAACTTGGTCATGCCTATTAAAAGTATCATTTTTCTTTGATAATAGTTTTTTAAATTTTTGTGATTTTGTTTTTGCATTTTAGTCTAATGATAATTTTTGTTGAATTAGAGACCTGAACTTCATTGGAGCATATTTAAGCATTTTGTAATACCCTAATACACTGATGATGGTCACCTAGACAAAATAAATCTAATTTATGCAAGAAGTCTTCATGAAACTAGAAACCTTCAGTAATGTGAGATGATAACAAAAAGAGATGCCACATCCAGGTAGAACTGACACATGCTTCAGAATTACATGAGGAGAAAGGAGTATGGAAGTCATGTCATCTTCAGTTTCCAGGATTTTTGCATTTCCCTACACTTGGAACCAAATGATATATATCATTAAAATTCACTCAGCATCTCAGTCCAGAATTTCACCCTGTGTTTAACTCAAATTCTTGTTAAAACTTTTTCGATGCAATTTGTCCATAATTTTCACATGATACTGTATGCTCTCAGAGTTGTGGTTTTCTACCTTCTGCTTCCAAATAATTACTAACAATAAAACAAAGGAACATTGAGGCAAAGGTAAACATTTGAAAGACAGCAAAAAATAATTCATTATAATTCACTATACCAGGTAATTGTGTTCAACAAATTTCTTGCACTTTCCATTAGTTTATGTAATTGAAATAAACAATGTAAATAAACAGAAGAGTTTGATAATGTACATATAGCCCACACAATATTCATAGCAAAAGTGAGATAAACAAAGAGAGAGAGAATGTTATTTGCGTTTTATGAAAATCCATCGTATTTTGTATTCATTTCAGAAACCACTACCATATTACCAGGGGATTGGAGTAGTTGGAGGTTTTGTAGTTAAGAACCTTTGCCAAAAATTTACTGATGCTTTTCATAGATTGTTGTGCCATTAGTCCTTTGAGAACTATTTGAGACTATTATCCCCTCAAAGGTAACTCATCATTTGCATTGAGGAGCTTCGGAAAGATAAATTAAATGGCTGTATTGGAGAAAGCCCTTTGTTTTGTAAACATCATTCAACAAGTCTCAACAAGTCTTGACCATAACTATTATAATGCTAATAACTAATGGTGTGAGAAAGAATCTCAGTAAATGCTAATAATAAAGCTCTAGAGGAGCACAGTCCTGTGTGATTGTGTGGTGATGTGGACACATGTATACATGTGTGTATGTATTGTTTGTATCTCTATATAAGAAAGTGACAGAGCAAGAGAGGCAAAATACAGACAAAAGAATGAGTTCTCAAATAGGAGGGACCTAGTCCAATCTTGCTTTCATGCCAAGTACTGTGCTGGCATATGAGGTTTTAGAAACAAAATACATTTGAAATGATAAAGCACAAGAAAATTTATAGGAGAATAGAAACATTATTGGGTCAATAATTTAGAAAGAAAATCACATCTTAATATAACAAGGTTTTGTTGTCCATAAAAACCTCTTTAAAAGCCAAGCAATGAATGCTTTGAGTCTGTAAATTGGGACTTTTATATGAAGTTTAAATTTCTTTGAAATTAGGATCCAATAAAAGCTGTGTAAAATGAGCATAACACTTCAAGAATAGCTGCAAAGAGTTATTTTAACTTTAAGCTATCTGCAGATTGGTGATGATTCCCTTGTTAAGCAATTGGTAGTATTTTAAGTGAAGCTATTATCACTAGAATCTTCACAAATGAATATAAACAGGGTATTGCCCTTAAAGATTGCTTTTTAAAAACCTGTCAAGTGTTCTTTCTTTCCATTCTTTTCACTGAGTGAGTTATTTCAGCACTGGGTAATTTGTGCTTCATATATCTTCATCTTCTAGGCTCAAAAAAGGTAATAATTTTCTGATTTCAGCTCTGTTGAAGAGGTGTATTTAATATGTCAGGTGTTAAGCAGATTGATGAACATTACCAACTCTGCTTTATAATTATTAGAAAATGATCATAGAATCATTGAACCCTACAGTTGGAAAATGATTCTGATCATTTTCATTAGAGAAACATTTTATGCAACCAAAATATTATGCAGCAACACAATGGATAAAAAGATAGGTATTTGATTAGAGTTAATGCACTTTGTAATTTCAAATACATATTTATTATAAAACTAATCATAAAAAAGAGCTTTTTGTGAGGGATGTTGTTATGGTAAAAAAAAAAATGACTCCACAAGCTCAGTGGATTAACAAGTTGTTTATTTCTTGCCCCCCAAATCTGCTGCAGTTCTAAAGTATCTTCAAATATCTGTGCATGTGGTGTTACAGCAGTTCTGTCATTCTCAGCTTTTGGTTTTGTTACAGTAACTGTAGGCCTACTCTGTGATCACTATAGCAAAAGAAGAGAAACTCAAGAGCAGTATCAGCAAGTAAATGTCCTAGCATATAAATGCTATTTATCACTTCTGCTCGCAGTCTGCAGGTTGGAACCAGTTGTTTGGTTCAGGCTGACACACACAAAGTATAGAATTATAATTTTCCCATTTCTCTGAAATTAAAGGAGAACTATTATGTTTGTGAATGACAGAAGCCTGTCTATACTACAGAGAAATGTTAGAATAGGTATTAGTCAAAATATCCTTAGATGATATTGTTATTGATAATTATCTTTCAAAGACAGTGGTAAATATTGCAGGATCAAAGTACATGTTTATATTCAGGGAAATATTTGTATTTAAAATCTATGGATACTTTCATATATATTCATTATGAAAGTTAGATTTTCTTCATGACTAAGAAGTTTTAGTTGGCATTCAATGACATTACACTAATTTAGGTTAATTAAAAACTAATTTTGTGTTTAGAGTATTTTTTCTAAGTTAGAAACAACCTTGTTCCAATATTATTTTATATTCCTGAATGTAGTACAATTTTCTTTATAGAGGTAGAATAATTGAAATAATAGTATACTGTGAACATGTCATACTATACACTATATAAAGTATGTTATTTAAATGTTATATACTATATTAAAATAAATTACTTTGGTATATAATTTCACCTTTGTCTATTATTGAAAGATGAAAATTGTAATCTACATGTTTATTATTTGATAACTTTAGTACACACTTTTTATTATTTCAATAGTATTTGAGTGAGTTTTACTGTTTCTCAGAAGAACGATTATACCTGTCTAGAATAATGGTTACTTTATCATTTAAAAAAATTTTTTTAGTGTGTTTACAGTACATATTAGTTACATTCATTGTGGAGTTGGCACACATATGCATAACACATCTCAATTCATGTTTCACTCTCTTCACCTTTCTCTGTCTCATCATTTTATTTTGTTCTTTTTGTTTTTATGTCTAATCATTTTACATGAACTGCCACTAACATGTCAAATAATAGGAGTTACAGTTTCTTTTTTCTCTGGTTTTGGGAATTTGCCTGTTCAATTGAATAGAATTATTGATTTGGGTTTGATACTATTTTATTTATACTTAAAAGACTTACTCTTGCTGTTAGCTTTTTAAATGGCATAGGTGTTGTCATGTTTTTGTCTAAATGTTCCCCAAAACCTCATGTGGTCATAGGCAGGGCTTTGTGGAAGCGACTGGTTCATGGGGAAGCGATAGTCATCAGTAAATTAGTCCACCGATGAGTTTATAGCTCAGGTGCCTAGGAAGTGGGATCTAGTCAGTGGGGACAGTGCTTGGAAAGACTAATCTCTTCCCTGCCTCTCCTTTCATTCTCTCTACTTTCCACAGCCATGCCACACACTGCTTCTCCTCTTCAATGGCACTCTGTCATGCCATCTTGCCTTGAACTCACCAAATATGAACTGAAGTCCCTAGAAACTGTGAGTGAAAATAAACTGTATCACCATTAATTTGCAATTGTCAGATATTGAGTCTCAACAATGAAGAAAGAAATTAAGATAGAAGTTGAACTCCTCAAATATTTTTCTGGTATCTATTATTCTTATAATTTGTTCTTTTCTGAGGCCTAATATCCAGTCCTATTTTTGCTTTTGTAATAAATCCTAACTAATCTTCCTACATTATTTAATTGATTTAGTTTACTAACTTTGTCATTATGCAACTTGAGCTGGTGTATGTAATGTTGGAACCAGATGCATTTTAACTTTGTAACATGATTTGTGCAGTACTTGTTTCATTGTTCCCCCTCTTAAACAACATAAAAGACAGATAATGGTTTGATCTTTAAAGAAATTAATCTCCTTTTTCAGTGTACTACAGTTATCAATGTAGAGGTCTTTTACTTCCTTCATTGATTCTTAGGTATTTCATTTTTTTTTGATGCTATTGCAAAAGTGTTGTTTCCCTAATTTCTCTCTCAGTGAGTTTATTATTGATGTAAAGGAAGACTTGATTTTTTTTTTTTCAGCATTGGGGATTGAATTCAGGACCTAGCACTTGTGAGGCAGGCGCAGCACCACTGAGCTAAATCTCCGAACCAGGACTATTGATTTTTGAGGGTTGACTTTGTATCCAGCAACTCTACTGAATATGGTTATCAAATCTAGAAGACTTTTGGTGGAGTTTTTGGTATCTTCTATGTAGAGGATCATGTTATTCGCAAATAATAATAGTTTAACTTCCTTTCCTATCCTTATTCTTTTTGTTTCTTTTTCTTGTCTAATTGTTCTGGCTAATGTTTCCAGAACTATCTTGAACAAGAGTGGTTACAGTGGACATCCTTGTCTTGTTCCTGATTTTTAGAGTGAAAGCTTTCAGTTTTGTCCATGTAGTATGATGTTGACCATTGGTTTGTCATAGATGTCTTTTAACAGATTGAGATAAAGACCATCTTTACCAATTTTTCTTTAGGCTTTTTATTATGAATGCGTGTTGAGCCTTGTCAAATGTGTTTTCTCCATCTATTGAAAGGATCATGTTTTTTTGTCCTAGGCTCTGTTAATATAGCATATTACATTTATTGATTTATGTATGTTCAATCATCCCTGCATCCTTGGGGTGAATCCAACTTGTTCATGGTGTATAACCTTCTTGATGATTTACTGAATTCTGTTTGTCAGTATCCTACTGAAGAATTTTGCATCTTTATTCATTAGGGAGATTGACCTGTAATTATTTTTTTTTTGGTTGGATCTTTGTCTGGTTTTGGTATTGGGGGTAATGCTTTCTTCCAGGAATGAATTTGGGAGTAATACTTCCCTTTCAATTTAATTAGAGTTTGAGAAGTAGTGACATTATGTCTTCTTTAAATTTCTTGTAGAATTCAGCAGTGAATCTGTCAGAGCCTGGGCTTTTCTTCGTTGGTAGGTTTTAAATTACATCTTCAATTTCATTGGCTGATATTAGTTTATTTAGAATTTTTATATCTTCTTGATTCAGTTTTGGTAATTAATATATATCTAGAAATCTGTCCATTTCTTCTGTATTTTCCATCTTATAAGAATATAGGTTCTTGAAGTAGACATTGATGATCTGAATTTCTGCAGGATCTGTTATGATTTCATCTTTTTCATTCCTAATTGCATGGATTTGAGTCTTTTCTGTCACTTTTTTTGATAAGATTGGCTAAGGGTTTGTCACTTTTATCTAATCTTTGAAAGAGCCAACTCTTCAATTCATTGATTCCTTACATTTTTTTCTTTAGTCTCCATTACATCAATATCTGCTCTGATTTTTAAAATTTCCTCCCTCATATGAGCTTTGGGCTTGATTTGCTCTTCTTATTTTTAGAAGATTGAGTTTCAACATTAGGTTGCTTATTTATTCCTGCTCTATTTTCCTGATACGGTTATTTGCTTTTATAAATTTCCCTCATAGGACTGCTTTCATTGCACTCCAAAAGTTCCAGTATGGTGTATTGTCATTACTGTTTAATTATAGAAACTGTCTGAGTTCTTTAATTTTATTTGTGACCCACTGGTTGTTCAGGAGGGTGTTATTTAATTTTCATGTGTTTATGAAGTCATTGTGGTTTCTTTTGCCATTGATTTCCAATTTAATCACATTATGGTCTGATAATATGCACGGGATAATTTCAATTCCTTTGCATTACTTAAGCATGTTCTATGAACTTGTATGTGGTCTATTTTGGAAATTGTCTTATGTGCACCTGAGAAGAATGTGTATTCTGATGTTGTAGGGTGAAATACTCTGTAGACATGTAAGTCCATTTCTTCAAAAGTTTGGCTCTGTTCTAATATTTCATTGTTGATTTTTTTCTCTAGTTGTTATGTCTGTAGCAGTGGGGTTTTGAGGTCCCCTATTACAACTGTATTAGTGAGTATATGATTTTTCATGTCCATTAATATTTGTTTTATATAGTTGGGTGCACTGTTATTTAGTGCATATATATATTTATGATCTTTATCTCTTCCTCTTGGATTGTTCCCTTTTCAAGGATGTAGTGACATTTTTTGTCTCTCTTAATCAGTCTTGGCTTTAATCTTGATCTGAAAATAGACAACAGCTACCCCTGCTTTTTTCCAGGTTCATATCTCATGGAATATTGTTTTCCATCCTTTGACCTTCAGTCTATGAATGTCTTTTTAAATTAAATATGTTTTTTTGTATGCAGCATATTGTTGGACCTTGTTTCTTGATACATTCTGCCAGTCTGTTTCATTTGATTGGTGGTGAATAGAGACCATTAACATTGATGCTTATAACTGATATGTATTGTCTTATCTCTGTCACCTTATTTTCCTATTGTTGGCTTCCTTCTTTCCTTTATTGTTTAATTTCTTCTCTTGGTGGATAAATTCTGTTGGGGTTCATGGATTTGTAATCCATCTTGCATCTTTCTAGAATATCCTTCAGAAAACTTTGGAGTGCTGATTTGTTGGTAATGAATTTCTTCATGTGTTCCTTGTCATGGAAATATCACATTTTTCCATCAATTTTGAAAGATATTGTTGTGGGGTACATCAATCTGGGATGGAAGTGGTTTTCTTTCAGGGCTTGAAATATTCCACTCAAAGCTCTCCTTGACTTGGGGTTGTGTAGAGAAATCTGCTGTGATTCTTTCCTTTGTAGGTGATGTTTCTTTTCTCTAATAGCTTTTAATATTCTGTTCTTGTGTTGAATTTCTGGAATACTGACTATTATATGCCTTGGGGAAGAATTTTTTAATCATGGCTAATTGGAGGCCTATATAGGGCCAGGGATTTAGCTCAGTGGTTCTGCTACCTGCCTCACAAGAGCAAGGATGTGAGTTCAATCCCTGGTATGAAAAAACAAACAAACAAACAAACAAAAACCATGATGTCTTTTTTTAAAAAAAATCATGGCTAATTGGATTCCTATAGGCCTCAATTATTTTTGTGTCCAATTCTTCTTCCTGTTTGGGAAGTTTTCTGCCATTACTTCTGTGAACAGGTTTTTTGTGGTGATTGCACTATCTCCTGGTTTTTTCTTGACTCCAATTCTTGTTTGCATAACCTAGCAGTCACTGGATTGATTTCTCATGGTCCCTTGCTATTTTTAAAATCTCCTTTTTAATCATTAACCACAATCTTGTCTTCTATATGTGATATTTTCTCCTCACATTGGCTCATTCTGCTCTGTATATTTCAGTGGAATGTTTAATCTCATGGATATCTGCTTGAATCAGTTTTATGAATTCTATTTCTTTCCTATTCTGGGAGTTCATGGTTTCCATCATTTTCCTGAGTTCCTCAGTTGTGGTTTTTTTTTTTAATCTGCATTCTGCTTTAGAGTCACTAAGCATGTCTTTCACTCTGGTCACCATCTCTGTAGTTATCTGAGAATTTCTTTCTGCTTTGAGTTTTTCTAGAGCCTTGTTACTTCTGCTGTAACCACATCAGAGATTTCAGGTGGGTGGCTTTCCGATTGTTCCACCTCATTGCCCCATGGGTTTGGTGAGCTTTAGTGAGCTGGAAGTATGGAAAGATTTTCCTTGTTCTTGGATAAGAACTAGGATATATTACCGATATATTGAAAATGGCCATAATTCCAAAATTATTATACAGATTTTATGTACTCCCAATCAAAATTCCAATAGCATATTTTACAGAATTGGAAAAAATACTAAAATTTATTTGGACCCAGAAGAGATCTAAAAGAGCCAAAGCAATTCTGGGCAACAAAGGCAAGCCAATGGTTATCACAATTCCTGATGTGAAATTATACTACAAAGCTATAGTGATAAAACCATATGGTTGTCGCAAAAGAGTGGACATGAGGATGAATGAAACAGATTAAAAGATGCAGAAACAACTCCAGACATACTCAGCCACCTTATCTTTGACCAAGGAGCCAAACAACTTCACTGAAAGAAAGATAGCCTATTTAATAAATGGTGCTGAAAAAACTGGCTTTCCACATGCTGAAGATTGAAACTAGACCCATATCTTTCATCATTCTCTAAACTAAACTCAAAATGGATCAAAGATCTAAATATTAAAACAGAAACGCTAAACCTGCTGCAAAATGGGTTAGGTAGAACTCTTGATGACTTTAGCATAGGAAAAGCCCTTATGAACAAAAACCCAGACCACATGGGAAATACAAAGGATCAACTAGGACCTCATCTTATTGAGAAGCTTTTTCACAGCAAAAGAAACCCCCAACAGAGTGAAGACACAACAAACATTCTGAGAAAAAAAAATTTACTATCTATTCTAGAATGTACAAAGAACTAAAAAAATCAGACCTCCCAAATTTAAAGATCCAATCCAAAACTGGGCATCTAAAATGAATAGAGCCTTCTCAGATGAAGAAGTAGAAAGGGCAAATAGATAAATGACTCTCAAGCACAAGGACCTGAGTTTGATCCCCAGTACAAAAAAAAAAATAGATAAATGAAAAAAAAATTAAACATTGCTGGTCATTTGAGAGATGTAAATTAAAAAAATACTCTGAGATTCAATCTCACTCCAAAAAGAATGGTTATTACCAAGAAATCAACCAATAGCAAATGCTGGAGGGGCTGTGAAAAAAAAGGAACACTTCTCCACTGTTTGTGTGAGTGTAGACTGGTGCAATCTCTTTGGAAATCAGTGTGGAGATTTCTCAAAAAAAAAAAAAAAAAAGCTAGAGACTCCATTAGACCTAGTTATTCCCCTTCTTGGTATCTTCACAAAAGAATTAAAAGCATCATACCACAACAATATATGTACTTCCATGTTTATAGCAGCACAGTTTGTAATAGCTTAATCTTGGAAATAGCCAAAATACCCATCAAACAATGGATGGATAAAGAAGATGTGATTTTTTAATACAATGGACTCTGCCATAAAGAAGGATGAGCTTCAGATATTTATAGTTAAATGATGGACCTTGAGACCATACACTTAAGTGAAATATATCGGACACACATGTTTAAATATTGCATTATTTCTCTGGTGTGGGAAACCAAAAGCACAAATAAGGACTAAAATGTATAATAGATATTGGAAAATAGGAAGAAAATATTCAAATGGGAAAGGAAACAAGGGAGGAGAGTGGGAGAAATGAAGGAAGGAACAAGAAAAAAAAGAGAAAATGGAAACAAAGCTTTTGTACCTAGGGAGAGGATGGGGCTTGAAAGGAGGGGGAAATGGGAAAAAAGAGGCAGGATGTATTGTACATAGGTACAAATTCCCTACAATGAGCCTTATCATTATGTATGTCCAAAATGTACCAATAAATGTTTTGCTATAAAAAAT
Organism: Heterocephalus glaber; assembly: GCF_000247695.1. Next base: position 17,543,108 of record NW_004624779.1, read on the forward strand.
AAAGTAATTGAAAAATATATTGCCTTGATACTACATAGTAATGTTTTACTTTCCTTCAATAACTGAGTCTAGTCATTTTGGTTTTTTTGAAAACCCCTTTAATCAATGTTGACCATTTATATCTTTCTATAAAATTCATAATTTTATTGCTATTTTCAAATTTATTTAATATATTTGAATTAAATAGTCATTAAAATGTTTTCCAACTTTACTGTATTGGTGTACTATTGATTTTTTATTAGTGTGTTTTTTTATACAGAGTACTGGCTTTCATTGAGTGTACTTTGGTCCCATCCATCTCTTCATTACCCTATTTGTCTTTCTGATCCTCTTCTTTTTCTTTAATAGTCCCTCTTCAGTTGCACATTTTTTTTCTGTACCTAGATTTCATATTTTGTGAATTTTTAAAATGTGTTCTCTCACTTAAGAATAAGATGCCCCCCCTTTGCATTTGTATCTGTCCATTCAAAGAACTGGCTCATGGACTGACTTATCAAATAATCTTTTTCTCTTCTGATTAATTATTTATTTTTCTTATTGATAAATAAATTGATATATCTACTAAATAATTTTTATTTATTAGTTTATGTCTCCAGGTCCCATAGAAGAAAATGCAGAGGATGAGTTGGCTTTCTTTGGATTCGTGCACTGTATAAATATATTGGTTTAAAGACTCCTTCAAGCAACAAAATCCTTACCATTTTCTGATTGTTATTCTACTGAATAAAAACTAGTCAGTAACTTTGTATTCTGTTTCTTATCTTCAGTGTCCTTCTCACTGGAGTTTTTAACCCATTTTTAAAAATCATCACTTATCTTAGAACAGCAAAGAGATAAAACTCTGCAATCTTGTATCATATATAAACATATACAAATATCATGCTATCTTTCTACATTTTATAATCTTTATTTCTTATTCCTTTTGCTGTAAACAGAGATTGAAAAGTGATTTTGAATATCTAACCTATTTTTAAAAATCATCACTTATCTTAGAACAGCAAAGAGATAAAACTCTGCAATCTTGTATCATATATAAACATATACAAATATCATGCTATCTTTCTACATTTTATAATCTTTATTTCTTATTCCTTTTGCTGTAAACAGAGATTGAAAAGTGATTTTGAATATTTAACCTAACATGTACAAACTTCTGTTCAAAGTTCTACCTTTTAACATTAATTTAAAATAGTATATATTTGTACTTCTTGTGATTAATGTTTCTTTTTATATCTATTTTTATTCTCTTTTTAGATTTAAGCTTTTCATAGAGTTCTCTGAACAAGGACATGTATGACAAAGAATAAGCCCATTACTTATTTTATTTGACTGGTTGATTTAAATTTCACGTATTTGATTCAATCAGCTTTATTTAGATACCATCTGCATAAAATTAAAGACATCCATTTAAAAGGTTCCATTGCGTGAGTTTTGACAAGTGTATACCAACTCATAACCACTTCCCATCAAGATACAGAATCTTTCCACATGTCAGGTGTCCAAAAGTGTTACCCATACCACTTTTACTCTATTTTTAATCCTCTCATAGGGCTGGGGATTTAGCTCAGTGGCACTGTACCTGCCTTGCAAGCGCAAGGTCCCAAGTTTGATCCCCAGTACCAAAAAAAAAAAAATCCTCCCATATTTTCAAAGTCGCATTCAGCTCTAAGTAGCCAGTGAGCAATTTCTATAACCATATATTAATTAAGCATTCCTTAGAATAGAATATAAATGGGTTTGTATAATCTTTTGTGATTCACAGATTTTATTCATTTTCATTTTTTTTCAGTTTCATTAATAGTGTTGTATAAACCTATAATTTGTTCCTTTATATTATGGAATAATATTCTATATATAGCTACATCACAAGGTGCTTATTCATTTATCTACAATGGAAATTTGGTTTGTTTCCAGAGTTGGATATTGTGAATAAATCTATATGAAAATTTTAAAACAATATTTTTGTTGAAAAATATTTTCCTACGGGTGCAAGTACCTATAAGAAATTTTGCTGATTCACACGGTTTACGTATGTTTTACCTTATAAGGAACTGCCAGATTTTCCAAACTTGTTGCTTAATTTTACAATATTACTACTACAATGTATAAGAACATTAGTTGACTCATACTCCTACAACATTTTTATCACATTATTTAAAAAATTTATTAGCTCTAATGGTGTGAAGTGCTAATTAGCTTGGTTAAAGTTCCTAGGTAAATAATGATATCCAGCATCTTGTCATGTTATTCATATATTTCTTTTGGTTAAGTTTCTCTCCAATATTTTAGTCCATTTTTAAAATCAGATTCTTAAATACTGAAGTATAAATATTCTCTGTATAAATTCTGTACAAAAATTTACACACACACACACACACACACACACATATGACCATTTTCTCCCATACTGTAAATTGCTTTGACATTTATAGAAGTGTTTTGAAAACAATTTTTACTGTTTGATTTACAACTTATTTTTTTCTGGTTTACATTTTCATTCAGAAGTTTTGTGTTTTTAATATTTTGATTTACTCTACATTCTGAGTTTTTCCATGGTATCCAGTGAGTCAAAATTGATAACTCTATATGAATAGTCAACTATGTCAATCCTATTTCTTTTAAAAAGTGTATCATTTCTTCTGTTTAATTACTACACGGCTATGATTAAAAAGAAGCATATATGTATGTTTTAATTTCTGGACTCTTATTTGTTCCATTGACATACATATCTATTCTATGAAAATGTAATCCTGTTTTAATTTTTTATAGGTTTATAGCAATTCTTGAAACTTATTTTGTGCATAAATACATAGTTTTTGCAGGATGTAGAGGAACTTTTAGTTATAAAACCTCCATTTTATTCTTTCCTATAAATTTATTTCCTCCACCAAGCTTCTTGTTCTTTTTTCCACTAAAACCATAGTTTCCTTTAATGATTTGAATACATGTTTAAGAGCAGATTTAAAGTGCTTGCTAAACCCAGGATCTAGACCATTTTATGTTTCATGGTTGCTTTTTTATTGGCTAACATTTTCTGAAATATGAGTCACATTTATCAATTTTCTTTTGCTTATGTAGCAAAGAACAAGGAAAACAATATGCTGTAGAAATTTTTAGTTCTGTTTCCTTCCTCTGAAAAATGCTGGTGTTTAGCAGTGGGCAGTATAAGTAAAGAATGATTATCTAATCATCCTGCATTTATAAAGAGTTATAAAAAAAACCCTGTGTTTCTCAAACTCCTCTAAATATGTGGTACTTGCTATGGTTTGGATATTTAATAGTCCCAGGGGAAAAAAATGTTAAAGACTTGGACCCCAGAGTGTTACTATTTGGATATGATGAGTCCTTGAGACAGTAGAATCTTGTGGGAGGGCCTCAGGTCACTGAGTCCTGGAACTCTGGCCTCCTCTCTCTCTCTCTCTCTCTCTCTCTCTCTCTCTCTCTCTGTTCTCTGCTGCATGATATATGCAATTGCACAAGTCACAGTCTCACTATAGAATGCTTTCTCACCACAGGCACACAGCAACAACTGATGGAGGACTGAAATCTCCAATATTATGAGCCTAAATAAACCTCCCCTCTTTGTAAGTTGATAATCTCAGGTGTATCATTATAGGTCTGGAAAGATAACCTAGTATTTAAATACAAACTGTCTTTAATGTATATTCTGTACGTTTGTTTAAAGTTTGCTAAAATAGATCTAAAGAATGTCTGCTCCTGACAAGAGCATTTTCTGATGTCTCAGCTGGATGCCTGGAATTATAATGAAATCCATATTAATTAGAGAAGAAACTTGTTCTTTTCACTCTGTATGAAAATCATAAGCCCCTGCATCACAAGCTCTATAGTATCTCTGCTGTGCTCTCAACAGTGCAATTTATTCTTTGGCAGCTCTCAAGAGGTCCAGCTCTGTACATGTGCTGAACAGCCTCAGTCATGGACGCATATGGGGACAAATAGTCTTCTGGAGATTAACTTGCTGAATTCTCTCCTCTTCTGCTGCTCTGGATTTCCAGCTGCTTCAGCTTGCCTAATGTCTATATGTGCTTCCTCATCTCAGCACGACAGCTGTGTTATACTTGGACCCCAGCTTACTATGCTGCAGTCAATTAGCTTTCCCCAAGCAGAGAACTGGAAAGATTTAAGGGTTTATCGCTTCAGCTTTCCTTTCCTCCTGGTTTTGTGATGTTACCCTGCCTGTTCTCTGTGACTTTGGCTTTTCTTTTCTAGTCCCTAGGTTTCCAACTAGAAAATGAAAGCTTAAATATTGATTTCTAAGTTCTTTCTCATTCTAGTCTTCTATGTCCATGAATGTACATTTTACCTTGTCGTGGACATGTAACATTTGATTGCCAGGTTTACCAGATCTCAATGAACTTGTATAGAAAACATTATTTTTAAATGACAAACTATTCACAAACATGACTGTTTCAGTCAAAATAGTACGTTGTGACTTATTCAGGGCCATGTCTAAAGCTACTTTAAAAATTTATATTTTCACTGCTAGCAATATAAGTACTTAGTATTTAGGCAGTTATTCAGAAGATATAATGTTTTGCATATTGAAGAAGTTAATTCTCCAGTTACTCAAGTGTCCTTATATGAGAATAACAGAAGAACATATTCATAATCATAATAATTTAACCTCATTTATCCAAGAGTACAATCATCAGAGATAGTTTTGCACCTGGATTTATACCTAGTATTAGACTCACAATAAAGAAAATACTACTTAAATTATTCAAATATAACAAAATAAGAAGCAAGATAAAGAAAATACTATATAGGGAGACTTTTTCTCTTTGTTTTGTTTTTCTTTGTCAAAAGATGTGAAATTTTTTTTAAAAGGCTATTTCAATAAATAATCAATTGTAAATTTATTTATAATTATTCAACTACAATATATTAAAGTAAATATTTTATGAAATAAAAATAATTAAATGCTGCAAATTACCTAATGTGTTGAATGTGGGAAAACTATCATCATTTCTAAGCACATTCAATGATAAATTATAAAGAGTTGAAAAGAAAGGTTAGAATGCTTTTGTTTCAGTTGTGATGATCCAGAAATGCTAATTTTCAAGAAAATTGACAAGTTGGTGTTTTGATCAACCTCTTTTCTACTTAAATTTTAATTGGCCATAATTATTAAGTAACATTATGACTTTCCTCTGTATGTTATGAATTCAATGTGTAAATTCCAGTAGAATGAAAGTTCAGGGGTGCACATGTGGTAAGGCTTTCTCAAGGTGTTTTTGGAAGCCTTGAAAATTATCCTAGTATCATTTTATACTCTTTATACTCTATAATACAACAGTTCAAAACCTGGCTAGAAAATAAATGCTTACATACATACATACAAAATAAAAATAAGTGAACAGAGAATAGATCAAAAGAACAGAGTAGAGAGCCCATAAAATAAGACCTAAAATAGAGTCAACTGGTCATTGACAAAGCAGTGAAGGGAGTGCAATGGACACAAGCTAGTTTTTCATCGAATGATGCTAAATGAATATCTACATGCAAAAAACATTAATAAAACAAAAAAGCTAATCAAGACATAGATCATACCATCTTTATGAATAGTAATTTACAACGAGTTATTGACCTGAATGTAAAACATGAAAATATAAAACTCTCAGAAGATAACACAGGCAAAAATCTTGATGACTTTGGGTTTTGTGGTGACTTCTATGCTATATCAAAGGCATAGTCCATGAGAGAAATAATTGCTGCATTAGATTTCACTTAAAAATTTCTATTTTGTGAAAATACTGTTGAAGAATAAGAAGACAATTGGTAGATAAGAAGATTGGTAGAAAGTACACTGAAATATATATGTGATGTGGGACTTTTATTAGTCACCAGTAATATTGTTTTATTTAAAAAAATTTTATTTGTACATGTTTTCAGTTCATGTAGTTTACATTATCTTGGGGAATGGTTGCATGTATATATTACAGCATGTTTCTTTCTTTTTTAAATCCCCTTCCTTTCCTCTGCCCTCTCTCCTCCTCCAGTTCCCCTGTCCCATTTTTCATCCCAATTGATATTATTTCTCTTAGCTGATGTTATAGTCTATGCTGTTTATATTAATTGGTGTTATTAGGTTCCTGTACATTGCATATCTTTATTCTTCTTATTTCCCCTCCTCTCTTCCTCTTTCATTACCCTTGTTTACATTTCCCCCTTTCAAGAAATCCATCTTCTGTACTTTTCTATCTATACTTTATCATTTTCTTTGTACTTTGCTTCACTCAAATTAGACATACAATACAGTATTTAAGCTTGTGGGCATGGTTTATTTCACTAAACAGTATTTTCCAGGTGCATCCATTGTTCTGTCATTGTCTCAAACCTGTCATTTTTTATATCTGAGTGGTATAACATTATACAGAAATACCACATTTTCTTTATCCAATCATCTGTTGATGGGTATACAGGCTGCTTCCAGGATTTAGCTTATGTGCTGCTGTCAACATTGGTGTGCATGTGTCACATGTATCGCCATAGCACGATGACTTGAACAATCTGAGGAAGATCCTTAGCAGAGGGATAGCTGGGTCACATGGATTTTGTTATTTCAGTTCTTTGAGAAATCTCCGCACTGATTCCAAAATGGTTGTACTAACTGGCATTCCAACCAACAATGAAGAAGTACCTTTTTAACCACAGAAATGTACCATTTGTTATTGCTTGATTTCTTAATAATTGCCATTCTTTCTGGAGTAAGATTGAATCTTAGTATTATTTTGATTTGCATTTCTCTAATGGCCAGAGATGTTGAATATTTTTTTCATATATTTGTTGATCATTTGTATTTCTTCCTCTGTGAAGTGTTTGTTCATATCTCCTGCCCATTTCTTCACTGAGACTTTAATTTTTTTTTGGTTCTTTGCATATTCTAGATATTAGTCCCCTAAGAAGTAGCTGAAAAAATTTTGTTCCATTTTGTAGGTTTTCTCTTCACTCTACTGACTGATTCTTTTGCTGTAAAGAAGCTTTTTAGTCTGATATATTCCCATTTGTTGATTCTTGTTATTTCTTTTGCAATTGAGATTCTGTTTAGAAAATACTTTGCTACACCTATGTCTTTAATGTTTTACCTATTTTATCTTCCAGTAAGTTTAATATTTCTGTTTTAATGTTTATATCTTTGAACCATTTTGATTTTAATTTAGTATATGTTGAGAGATAAAGGTCTAATTACAATCTTCTGTAAACAGATAACCAGTTTTCTCTATACCACTTATTGAATAGGCTACCTTTCTTCCAACATATGATTTTGGTCCCTTTGTCTGGAGAAGTTTTTGTACCCTCATCTCTGTTCCATTGATCTACATATCTGTTTTTGTTCCAGTACTATGCTGTTTTTATAACTATTATTTGTAGTATAGCTTGAAGCCAAGTGTTGCTCTGCCTCCTGCTTTGGTCTTATTGCCCAAAATTGCTTTTGCTTTTCTCTCTCTTCAGGCTCCATATGAAGTTTAGGACTGCTTTCTCTGAATCTATAAAGTATGTTGTTATTTTGATTGGGACTGCATTGAATCTGTATAACAGTTTTGGAAACATGATCATTTTGACACTATTGGTTCTGCCTACCCAAGAGCAGGAAATATCTTTCCATTTTCTTGTGTCTTCTTCAATCTCCTTCAGAGTACTGTAGTTTTCTTTGTAGAGGTCTTTCACTTCCTTGGTTAGGTTAAATCCTAATTGTTTCATTTTTCTTAAAGGTATTGTGAATGGTATTATTTTCATAATTTCCATCTCATCTCCTTCATTGCTGGTGTACACAAATGTTAATCATTTCGGAGTTCTGAATTTGTACTCTCCTACTTTGCTGAAGTTGATTATTACTTCTAAGAATTTTTGGTGGAATTCTTTTGGTCTTCCATGTAGAGTATCATGTCATCTGTAAATAATGATAATTTGATTTCTTCCTTTCCTATATGTATCACTTTTATTTCTTTCTCTTGCCTAATTGGTCTAGCTAAAGTTTCAAGTACTAGGTTGAATAAAAGAGGTGATAGTGACATCCTTGCCTTGTTCCTAATTTTAGGGGGAATGCTTTTAGTTTTTCCCCATTTAATATGATGCTAGCTATTTGTTTATCATACTCAGGTGTGGTCCTTCTATAGCTGTCTTCTTCAGGGTTTTTATCATGAAAGGGTGTTGGATTTTGTTTAAAGCTTTTTCTATGTCTATTGGTATAATCATGTAGTTTTGACCTTGCTCCTGTTTATGTGATGTATTGCATTTATTTATTCATGTATGATGAACCATCCTTGCATCTCTGGGATGAAACCTGCTTGATTATAATGTATCATCTTTTTGATAATGCACTGCATTCTATTTGCTAATATCTTGTAGAAGATTTTTGCACCTAAATTCATTAGGGAGATTGGCCTGTAGTTCTATTTTAGTTGGATTTTTATCCAGTTTTGGAATCAGACTGAGGCTAGTTGCATAAATAAATTTAGAGCACCCCATCCCTTTCAATTTCTTGAAGAGCTTGAGGAATATTGGTAATATAATATCCTTAACAGTTTTGCAGAATTCTGGGTTTTTTAATCAGTAGATGTTTTATTACTTTATCAATTTTATTATTTGTTATTGTGTTGTTAAGCATATTTGTGTCTTCTTGGATTAGTTTTGGTAGTGTGTATGTGTTTAGAAATCTGTCCATTTCTTCAAAACTTGCTAATTTGTTGGAATATAATTTTTGAAGTAGGTGCTATCTTTCAGATTGCCACAGTGTCAGTTGCGATTTCACCATTCTAATTTCTTTTTTTATTAATTATATTGGTACATTTAAGGTATACAATATAATGACATTCATCATTGGAAATTTGCACCTTTACATAACCCATCTTGGTTCTTTTATTTTTCCTCCATTCCCCTGCCCTCTCTTCAACCCTTCCACCCCTCCCTATCTACAAAGACTTTGTTTTAATTTTCTCATATTAATTCCATTCCCTTCTTTCTTTTCCCCTACCCCTCCCATTTCCCCTTCCCCTTTGCACCTTTTCTTCCTATTTCACATTATCTATTATACCTTTTAGTTCTTATTTACACTTTCAGATTTTCACACTAGAGAAACTATTAGGGAAGCAATACTCCCAAATTCATTCCTGGAAGCAAGCATCACCTTGATCCCCAAAGCAGAGAAAGACCCAACCAAAAAAGCCAACTACAGGCCAATCTCACTAATGAACATAGATGCAAAAATCCTTAATAATTTACTGGAAAATAGAATGAAGAAGATCATCAAAAAGATCACATACCCTGACCTAGTGGGATTTATCCTAGGCATCCAGGGATGGTTCAACATATGCAAATCAATAAATGTAATACACTATATTAATAGAACCAAGGACAAAAACCATATGATCATTTCAATAGATCTAATTTCCAATTGCATTGATGTGAGTCTTTTCTCTTTTTCTCTTGGTGAGTCTGACTACTGGTTTATCTAGTGTATTTACTCTTTTGAAAAACCAGCTCTTCGATTCATTGATTTTTTTTAGGGTTTTTTTGTGTCTCAATTTCATTGATTTCTGCTCACATCTTCATAACTCCCTTCTTATTTTCCATTTGGGGGTAGTTTATTGTTGTTTTTCAAGTATCTTAAGATTCTCAAAAGTTATTTATTAAACAGCTTGTTCTGCTTTTCTAATGTGAGCATTGCTTGGAATGAATTTTCCTCTTAGAACTGCTTTCATAGTGTCCCAGAGGTTTTATTGAGTTGTGTAGTCATAGTCATTAACTTGCAGAAAATTTAAAATTTCTTCTTTGATATTTTTCTGTGACCATTGTTTAAAAGTAAGTTGTCAATTTTCCATGAGCTTTTGCCTTTTCCAAAATTTCTTCTGTCATTGATTTCTATTTTCACTGCATACTAGTCTGATAGTATGCATGGAGTAATTTCAATTCTTTTACATCCACTTAAGCTAGTTTTGTGGATTCGTACACAATCTGTTTTGGAAAATGTGCCAGATGCTGCAGAAAATAATCTATACACAGTTGTAAAGGTGTGGAATACTCGGTATATATCTATTAAGTCCATATGTTCAAGTGTGTGGTTCAGCTCTGGTATTTCTTTATTGTTTTTTTAGTTGATCTGTCTCTTTGAGAAAGTGGGGCATTTAAATCCCTTACTACGATTGTGTTAGGGTTTATTTGATCTTTTAATTTTAGGAGTTTTTGTTTTACAAAAATAGGTGTTCCAATATTTGGTGTATATATGTTTATCAGTATTGTCTCTTGTTGGATTGTTCCCTTAACTAATATGTAGTGACTCTCTGTCTCTTTAAATAAATTTTAGCATGAAGTTTACCATGTCTGATATTAAAATTGCTACCCCTGACAACATGACCTCACACTACTCATTAAATCAAGACACACAAAAAAACCTCAAACCTATAAAATAGGAACGCAGATTAAATATTCCAATGATAGATACAGTGTATGTGATTCATGTATAGCTTCTTTGCCAGTGAATCTGACTATTCTCACCCTAATAAGTCCTCTAAATCTTCTACTGCAATACTGAAACTAACTCATACTTATGGCTTATTTCTGCCAGATCCTAGGGATTCTAGCAGAGTCTGATTTAGTCTGAGTTCTTCAGTTAGGAAGTCTTGCTGTCCCTCTCCCTGCACACGAGAGTAGAATTGGCAGACTGATTCACTGGCACAAAATTTTCCACTGAATCATGAGTATTCCCATGTGATTAGATCAGCTGCAGTAGTAGCAAGTTAATTAGTTACAGTGGTATCTATTTGGGCAAGTTGAGAACATACCATGAGAACCAATTTTAGATCTCCCTTTTGCCAACTGTGTACAGTGGAAGGTCACTCTAAGAGCAGTATCCTATGTTTTTCTTGCAGGTTCCAACTGCCACTGAATCTTCTAGATCATTCCTTCTCAGTAGATCTTTCCTCAGGTTCTATGATGTGATTCCTCCTCTAGTTAGTCATAGTGAATACCCTATTCCAGACTTTGGCCTTGTCCAAGATCCAGTTTGTTATTTGCTGGCACTTCTGCTATCTCATGAAGAGGAGAAATGATATAGAGCCAGCCCTAAGTAGGCAGTGGATGAGCCAAGGCATGGAATCCACAGTTGAGGAGTTGGATGGGGACGAGCATGAAGGTCTTAGCCTCCAGCCAGGGCAGCAAGTCCAAGCATTCCTTTGATGCAAGACTTTCACCTGAAATATACAAAGAATATTTTAACTCAACAATAGTAATGTGAGAAAAAGGTTTGAGCAGGCACTTAATCAGAAAAGATATAGGGCTGGGAATAGCTCAGGGACACCACACCTGCTTTGCAAGAACAAGGTCCTGAGCTTGATCCCCATTACCGAGAAAAGAAAAGAAAAAAATATACACTGGAAAATTAAGCACACAAAAGTTTCTCAACATCATATATCCTTAGGAAATTATGGATAAAACGAGATACTACTACATATCTATTAGAATGGCCAAAATCACAAACTGACAACACCAAATACTGATGAATATGTAGAAGAGAAACTCTCATTTATTATTTGTGAGTATGCAAAAAGTACAGCTGTAGAATACACTTTAAGAGTTTATTATAAAACTATACTTACTCCTACTTTATAATCCAAGAGTTAAATTGCTTAATATTTACCTACGTAACTTAAAAATATATGTCCACATAAAACATGCACACAAATATGTCTAGAAGTTTTATTCATATTTGCTCAAACTTAGAAACAACATAATTTTCTTTCTGTTGATGAATGGGAAAATTTTGGTACACTTGCAAGCAGTGGTAAAAAGAAATGACCTTTCTTGTATGAGAAGGTATGGAGTGACTTTAAATGTGTGTTACTAAGTGACAAAAGCCAATTTGAAAAGACAGCATTCTGTGTGATTTGAACTGTATGGAATTTTGTCAAAGGTTAAATAAACTATGGAGAAAACAAAAAGATTAGTAGTTGCGAAGAGTTCAGAGGACACAATGATGAATAGGTGTAACAGAAAAGGTCTTTAGGGCAAGGAAACTGTTCTATATGATACTATGCACACATTTGTCAATGTGTGGATGCACACATTTGTCAAAACCTGTAGAATAAACCCTATTGTAAACTGTGAATTACAGTAATGGTGACATGATTCCATTTTAGGTTCAGTGATTGTAACAAATGTACCACATTGGTGTGAAATGTTGATAGAGAAGGAAAATGTTTATGTGTTGGGGACCAGGTAGGTCATATAATGGAATTCAGTTCTTTCTGCTCAATTTTGCTGTGAGCCCAAAACTCCCCCAAAAGTAATGTCCATTAAAAAATTCTTCAAAGAAAGAAAGTAAAAATATACTGATGGACAACTCTGAAAATCTGTTTGAATCACAATTTATATGATGACTGCATTAATAAGATGACTGCAAACTTTTCTAGAGCCCAATAGAAAAATTTAGTGGCAGGTACTATGAATGCCTAATTAATTCTTAGATTTCTTTAATTGAAGGTGTTGATCAGTATTGAAGGAGATAATAGTTACAATCTGTGCTAGAGAAATCATATGAAAAGTTTGTCTCTTTGACCTTATTTCTATATTTTCACACAACTATGCCAAGTGACTAATACTGGAGTGAGAGAAAAAGATAAAAAGTTAATTATAAAGCCCTTGGGCACATTTGATGCTTTAGAATTTGTGCTACCAATAAAAAAGCCATTTTAATTGGGGAAATATTAAAACATGATTTTTAATTTGAGATAAAAGTTAATTCTGAAATACTTTTAGAAAATGCATGTGATTAGCAATATATGTTTCTATGTTTAATAAGTTGTCCCATGAAAACAAATAAAGTATTCATAGTGGCCCAGCATAATGAAGGTCTATGTTATTAGCACACCATGTTTGACAGGAACATCTTTGATGGACTCTACGGGGCCACTGACTTCATGTGATATTTTGGAGGTTCCAGCTAGCTCTTTCAGAGGCTCTGAAATTTACAGTTCCAAGTTTTCAGGAACATGCAATAAAAGATGAGAGTTGTATGGCTTGACATAGAACTGGTTTACATTTCTTGCACCAATAAATTAGTGGCCAGAATGAGTCACATGGTTCACCTTAAATACCATGGAGAATGAGCAATGTAGCTAAGTGTCTTATGTAGTTAGAGAGTAAATGACATTATTTGACTATTAATCACTGTTTTTTTATGAATACCTCACCTCTCTCCATCATTATCCTCAGTAAATGCTTTATATATTTATGTATTAAATAATGTAGATAATTTAGTTTCTATACTAATTTGTTTATATTAAGTCCCTTCATCTATGTCATAATAATATTTTAGTTAAAATAATTCTGAAATCTTCAATATTTCATTGATATCATCTGAATTATTCTTACAATTATAATATTATGTTAGCATTTTGAAGATGCCCTTCAGCTATTTATAAATACAGGATAGATGTTCCAGAAACTGACTTGTACTCATGTTTTTCAACTATCTTGAGATGATTGTCAACTTCAACAACCTGTCAGAATTTTTATTTACTACACCTTCTCTGAAACTGTCCTGTAAAATTTTTCAGATGACTTAGGTTATGTTATTTCTTCAAATGATTTTGTAGTTTGAATAATCTTTTTTTTTTCTGAAAGTCCCTATTTCTAACTCAGCATGTGGGAAACATGTGAGTGCTATAGTTTACCACTTCATTATGACCTTCAAATCTCAAAGAAAATACAGATGCATCTCCACCTTAGCAGCATTGCTTTCTAGTCATTTCAATATTTGTGATTATTCAGGATTCTTTTATTTCCAAGAATTTCTTCAATGATTCACATTTTGCAAGTATGTTTTTTTCCCCTCCCTTCAGCCTACACATTGCCTTGCTTTCCTCAGCCTGTTATCAGGTTTCAAATTGACCCCATTCTGAGCTAGAGGTCTCAGAGGTTTATATGTCACATGACACATATGTATATAGTGATTTCTCTCTCATCACCTTGAATCTTCATACATTATTCATACTGCATTAATCTTTCAAATTCCTTCAAGTCCAATTTTCTGTCCATGAAGAACTTTCAATTTTCTAGGGCTGCTCTAGGTCAAATTGAAAAGTAAACTAAGATTTTATGCAGTATCCAGCTATTTGCTTCTCTATTTTCTTAGCACAAGTCTATAGGTTTACTTTTTGACTCTAAAATTATCATACTCAAATCCTTTCAGCAACCAGGTTTAACTTACCTTCTTCAGCAGTCTAACTTTAAATACTAGTCACTTGCATAAATCTTGTGTGTTCTGCAAGTATTTTATTTATAAATTATCCCACAAATGGTCTATTTTCAAATACAGTATGGTATACATAGGTGGGTAGAGGCTAAATCATTTTAACATGCTTTCACAGTTGTTCTCACACAGAAACACTCAATGAATTTAGTCAAATGTTATATTTTCCGTCTAGTCTGTGGGAAAAAAACGTTATTTTGATCTCAAAGGTAGAAATTGATTAAGCACCATTTTCATGGATGTGGACAACTGTAGCAGCAGGAATTCATGATTGTCATTTTTCACGTGGATTCATGGGTAAAGCAATATATAGAAAGTGGAGAAAGAAAAAAGAAAAAATTGTAGCTAGAAGACCACCTTTTTTTTTTGGTACTGGGGATCTAACTCGGGTCCTTGCACTTGTGAGGCAGGTGGCAGAACCACTGAGCTAAATCCCCAGCCCCTAGACCACCTTTCAGTGGAAAGATCATCAGATAGCATGCAAAAGTTCCTATGATGGTCTTCAGGTCCCAGAGAAACACTATTGCTGTGCACATGACTCCAAATTCATTAAATATGATGTAAATAAAAGAAAACCTAGAATTATGATCCTAGGATCAGCAACTTCAAACAAATTGGAAGATTATGAAGCTATTTAGGTGAACTGTGTTTTCTAACTTTTCTGCCATTACTTCTTTATTGATGCCTCTATTGCTCTAACTCTAAACTCTTGTTTCCAGAGCACCTTCCTCTGTGGGCACACACAAAAGAAAATAGTTTCATTTGGAAAGGGTGGTTTAATTTCTCTAGAGTGGCAGTTGCACTTTGTATTGGGCAGAAGGTCACCCGTCATTAGCTGTCCCAGCTCTTTACTTCCATAAGGGCTTTCTGCAGCAGGTATAGTACTCAAAAAGTGCTGAAAATGTACAGAAACACTATCAGGTGTCCACATGAGAAGTCCATCCTCTAAATAGGGAAAGCAGGCAGTGAGAAACATATTCTGATTGCTTCATTGCAAGAATTAGAAACATTTATTTTTAGTACCATTTTACAGAAGCTTAAAGATATTCTAAATGCATATACATCCAGTCAAAATCAAAGTGACATGATGTATTAACTATGCCTCTTATAAAATAAAATGAATGCTTACTAATAAAGCTAATTTGGAGTTTTAGTAATTACAGAAATTTAATAAAGAAAGTGTTGGTTGAGGCAAAGATGTAGGGTCTAGAGTAAAATGTGTGGGCTTTGAATCTAGGCTGGAGCCCTGTTAGCACTTTTCTGACTTTTGAAGTTGTTTAGTATTTAGGAAACACAACTTTCTCATTTTCAAGTAGGAATAAATGCATGTACCATCTAAAAACGTTAAAAATTGAAATGTGTGGTTTAGAGCTATCTCATCAAATGTTTGCTCCTTAAACTTTCTTTCCTAGAGCTATCAGACAATTTCCCAATTTTTCCTTCAAAAATATTTTTCTCGAATCTTTGCAATGACTGTCCTATTCATCTCCAAAGTCTGTTTCCGATTCACTTGTTTTCAGTAAATTTGTCTCTACCCGTGTGTTCCCATTTTTTTCTACAGAGATGTAATAAAATCATGTCAACTAACCACACATAAGATTTCATTTTCAAAAAATGAGATTCTACTTTGTTTTCATTTATAAGGAGAAAAACAGAGGTAGTAGCAAGATTCTTTTAAATTAAAAATTGTTTTCATAGTAAGTAAAGAAAATAAAAACAGCCTCAGAAAAGTATCACAACGAGACCAATGATAGCAGGAAGAGACAGGAATATATTGCAACCCAGATTAACAGAAGAAATATAGACAATGTTTCTTCAAGGGAGACACATAGGAAAATGTTTGCTTCATGAAATCATCACTAAGTGTGGCTTAAACTGTCCTCTTTTATTTAATCTAGTTAGACCTTTGGCACCTACTTTCTTTATTCAACTAAGTCATCCACTCTGAGTATCCAAGACATAAATCAGAAAAGGTCATATTGAGAAATGATGATGAATGGCTATATTTTTATGATGTGAAACTGAAGAAATGAAGACATTTATGGACACTTCTTTTCTAGAAAAAGACTAATATCTCCATTGCATCATAAATAGTTTGATAAGGCTTTGTTTGTTTTTTAATAAGGCTACCCAGAAAGTGTTCAGCAACCATGTTGCTTCTTATATTCAATAAATAATTCATTCTCTAGTAATTCCTCTAATATTGTATCTATAAAAATAAAGGGACTCAATCAGAATCAATTGTTTTTATAAGCCTTGCATGGTAATATCCTGAAGGTTATTTCTTTATCTATATCATGACTTTCCATAATGTGGCACTAATCAGATAGGCCCCAGTGTTCCTTGACAGTCTATTTATTACTTATTTTTTTTTCTTCTTCCCCAATAAAACTTTAATTTGAAGCAGTCACTACTGAGTAATAGATCTTCTGAGTACAACTATTCTTGCTGATTGAAGGAGGATCATTTCAATATTGTGCCTGCAGATACCTGCCTCTTAAACTCCTGTAACACTGGGTTTGTGTTGCTCTCTGTGGTTTTTAGCCTGTATCCTTACACACTAGCAATTATCTCTCATATTAGAAGAAATTCCCCTGGATTTGAAACAGAGTGAAGATACACCATAGAAAAAACTAGCAATATGAAGAATCATAGTTGCCCAGAGCTTTAGTTATAGGTACTGTCCCGGGGTTTCTGATGGGTTTAAACTCTCCAGGGAAGGACAGTGTGTGTCTTCTCTAGTTTCTGTTTATGGCATTAAATGAAAGGTGAAATTTACTTGACATAATCATTGGTTATTGATATTACTTTTGAAGGTTAAGACTGAATAAGACAGATTTTCACATTATCCCTATATTGTAGCTTACCTTGCTTAAATTTGGTTGGCATGACTAGATTTATTGAGAGGCCAATAAATCAATCACTGAACCACAATAACAAACACACTTTCTAAGAGTTTATATGTTCAGCATTATAGTAACTATCACAGAAGGAAAACTTATTCCCCCACTTGGAAGAGATATATTTGAATATGGAGCATATTAAAGTCAGGCCAACTTGATGATTGAAAAAGATGCTCATGTGAAATACTTCTGAGAACAAAGTACTTGTGGCTAAAGCAGCCAGATGAGTTGTTCTGTGAGGTACATATTGGAACCTGTATGGGCTTTGTTTAGTCAGAAGGGAGGGGCTGGAAGATTAAGGGCAGGTGTGGAAGGATTAATAGCCTTGAGTTAAAAGTTACTTAGTTCTAATAGTGAAGAAATAGAGGGGATAACTAAGGCTTTGTGGCTAACTCAGAGGAAATTAACAGTGGAAGAATGGATGTCAGATATCATAGAGAGGACCCTTGACTAGTGCAGAGGGTTTTCCTTAAGTACCCAGTCCATCTATGGTCTCTAAATCTGTATCCAGTCTTAACATAAATAAGACTATCAGTTATAATAGAACTGAAATAAAGGTTAATATGATGGGGTAAAAAAGATCACTGTTCTACCAACTTATCATGATGTTATTATATTTTTGGGGGGTTTTTCAGACTAGTCTCATTATTTAGTTTAGCCTGGCCTTGAAATTGTGATCTTTGTTTCATAGCCCCCCAAATATTGAGACTACAGGCATCCACCACATCTGGCTTTTGATTCTGTTATTAATTAGTCATGTGATCCTATAAAAGTTCATTGAGTTTTTACTATAGAATTTCCTCATCAATAATATAAGAGAGTTAAGAAGAATTTTTATAATATATCTCCAACTTATAAAAAAATTATCATAAAGTTATCAGACTAGTCTAGGTGAATAGTATGCTTTACAAGTAAATTACCTCTATTTAAAAAATTCAACTATACATTAAGTTGTTTTGGTTTTGTTTTTAATTCTATGATTGCTAATGGGTTTTTTTATAAGAAAATGTTTATACTTTTTGTCTACTTTCACATCTATGACTCTTTTCAAAGATAATTTTCTTTTGATGGTTTCATCTGTGATTTGGAATATAATTTATTCCTTATCTCTTAAATTTAGAGGCCATTACTCAAGAGAGATTGTGTTATATTCTGAAAATTAATGAAAAGAAATCACATGTGGTTTTATTAGACTGCACAGGCTTTTAGATGTAGGGAAGTAAAGCAAAATCAGACACCCACATAATGTGTCTGATGTTAAAATTAAGAAATTACACTAAAGAAATTGTCAGAAATCTGTAATTTGCAGTATGTTGGAAGAGCCTTATAGAGAATGGTTAGGGGCAGTTTTCTGAGTATTTGAGAATATTTGAGATGAGACCTAAGTATGTAGACTGGCCAATCACCTAATGCAGTAAATAGCTGTAATTCAAGGAAGGTAGATAGCCTGGGTGAAGTCTGGGAAGACCTTGTCATGCTGTAGAATATGAAAGTCTCTGCAGTTAGAGCAGTCACCAAACAGGCAAGGTTGATGTAGACAGCATAAAGATGCACAAAGGATTGATCCATGTAGGTTAAGGGAATTCTTCCGGATTCATTAGAAACCTAACTCAAGCTATGCAGAAAAATAAATGGGAACATATTATTATCCAGCACCAAATATTCTGAAGTTGTAAAATCATGAAAGTTCACCATGATGAATTAGGATAAACAAACTGTGGAGACTTTGATTCTTTTTAGGTTTCTCAGGTCAACATTACTGTCTCCTTTTTTTCTTCAAGCCATTTTATCTATGTTTGCTATCCACATACTGTGGAAAAGATGGGTAATCAGCAACTCTCATTTTGCATCTTCTTTAGGAGATGCATATTGATCCTTTTTTTTTAAATGTTAACAGAGAAGATAGTCATTATGTAAACTTTGGCCAAATTGGCATACATGAAACATTTGTTTCAGCCAAAATGTTTATATGATCTCATGGAGCAAACCTGTCTCAAATGGTGTTGCGGATAGTCAGCCAACCCAAATCAAATGAACTGAAATAAAGGTAGAAGTGGGTTTCCATTAAGAGGGAGAAAAATGCCACAGAAATTGTAGTAGATGTTCACTTATGGATGGAAACCATACTTCATTGAAAAAATAGACAGAGGATTTTAATTTAGGAAAATACATTTGTGAAATCTTGCTTTCAACTTCAGTTCATTGATTTCAGCCTGGGAAATAGACTGCTGTGAAGTATGACTTCTCTGCCATGGATTACCATAAGGCTTATTTCCATCACTACCAATCAAGGAGAAGGTAGCAAAAACCCTGCTTCCCAAAGCATGTGGTTTCTGACATCCAAAACATTTTTAAAGAGTTGTTTTGAGATCAAATCATCTCTGGGATTACAGGTAAGTCCTGAGTGTCATGTTTGTTTGTTATTGTTATTTACACATTATAAACATGAGGTTAGGCCTAGGGAAAATTCGTTAGAATGACAAAAGTGACCATAATTTAGGTAGCAACTAAGCATCTAGGAAATAATACAAATAAGATTTAAGAGGCCTGAATCTGAGAGTATACATTGTATTTCTTTAAAATCCTCAGACTTATTTTATCTAGCTAGTCAGGAAATTCAGGAAATATTCTCAGATAATTTCATGTAACTTCAAACTTTATGGATGAAATAAAAACTAAATGTAATAAAGCATTTCTCATGCTTTACATAGTAATGGGCACAGTATGAGCAATTAACAGATGTTCTCAGTCATTACTGATTGTTACTTAGTATACTTGTATCTAATAATCCTCAGTCTCTTTTATTGAATTCATGATTTTCACATTATTTCTTTATTGACATAAAACTAAAAAATGATCATGAAATTATTATGAATTCAAATTTGTATTAGAGAATGTGAAATTGTTATTAAAAATTTTTAATGAAATTTATTATACCTTCTATTTCCTTTTAAAGTCTTTTCATCACCCATAAGACATAACTTTAATATAATAAACTACACACTACAGAAATATATAAATTGCATTGGATAGAGTGAGACAATCTACATGTGATATAACAATAAAAGTATAAGACTTGGACTTTTAGTGTATGTGGTGCTAAAGCAAGAAAAGGACAGGCTTTTAAAGATCTGGTATTCAATGTGCTCTACCACATATTAGCTGTGAGATTTTTGAATAAATTACCTAACTGCTTAGATCATTACCTTCCTTATCTGTAATAAAAATAGAAGTGTGGAGATAGAAGGCTAATAATATCTTTTTTGCAAGATTGACATGGGGATTAAAGTCCCTAACACAGTGTAGAGATTCAACAAATGATATACTACTAGGCACTGAAGAATTGTATGCACATAAAACATGGCATAATCCCTCAAGGATATTTTCATCTAGATTGAAAATAAGAACATATGCTCCCCTCTCTCTTACATCACTGAGTGGAACTCCTAACATTAGTCAGGACACTGGAAAACTGCCAACATAAAAAGCCATGTAGAAAATAAATAGCTCCATGCTTAGAGGTCTTCATTAGTAGCTGTAGCTATCAAGTAATAAGAACACTGTAATAATGTCCTCTGCTCAGTTAGCATTATCTCTGAGGAGTTCAAAATAATTTGCAGGTGGAAAATTAAATGATGCAGTTCAGGATAAAATTGAATTCCAAATAAATGCTAAAGAATTAAAATGTAATTGAACCAGAAATTCTAATCAGTTAGGAATCAAAGCATGTTAATGGTCTACTATGAGGAAAATAACTGATGGATAAAAGACATGTCATTTTGATCCTATGAAAGGACTCTATGGAATATATTTTATCATTTCTCATAGCAAGACTGTTGGAATGTGGGCAATATGATAAAAAGTGGAAAGAGCTTTTCCATTCACTAGTTGTGTAAATCTCCTTCTCTGGGCTAACTTATAATGCATTTCCACACATCTTTTACTCAAGGACAAAATTATAATCCTAATCACAAAGTTCTATCTTGCTCATGCCTTTAACAGAATTGACTACTCTAATATAAGTGGAAATTATGACCAATGTGAACAGATAAAAACTTCAAAAACATGTGGCTTTCTTCAATTATTTTCCTTTGTGTTGATGTTTTCATTTTAATTAAATTTACGTTAACTAATATATAAAAGTGATCCATATTAATGTGGGAACATGTTATGTTAAATACACCATTTTTTTCTGTACACCAGATAAAAATAACTTACTATGAGGAAGCCCCTCTTATCTTTGCTGAGGCATCCCAGTATCCAGCTGAATATTGTGGAAATGAGTTGGTTCAAACTCTATGGGGCAGAGTTCACTGAATGTTTGGAAAGAGATGTCTTATCTCACCCACTTTCTCTTTGCCTCATTTACCCTGTATGTCAGAAAACAGGTTAACATGCCACCTCTACAGCTGTTATTGGCCATGATCGAGGGCAAAGTACACTGCATTACCTCTTTCCTTGGTACCCATAATTCTACTAGACCTTGCATTCAATATGATCTGTCATCCCTAGGGGACACAAGTTACTTCTATGCAAAACAGTCTGTGACTTATTGTAGTTTTTACAGCTACAAACATACACATTCCAATAATTCTTTAAATGAATTCATTATAATTGACACAAAGCTGCCATTTTTTTCTTCTCAGGGGTTACCATAGATACCAAAACTGCAATGGCAACTGCCAGCAAATGCACCTAATTGGATTTAGATAAGGGTAAAAAATGCAATTACCAACTTCTAGGCATGCATTTTTATTGTGAAATAGTTAATTGCCCTCAATTATTAGCAAGCCTTACTATAGTGTCACATACTGTTTGCAAACAGCTTTTCCCCCTTTCCTTTTATTTTTCCTCATTATGCTTAAAATCTTAGTGCTTTCTCGGGGAGAGAAATGTTCACATAGGGAAGGGAGTGTAGTGTGTGTGTGTGTGTGTGTGTGTGTGTGTGTGTGTGTGTGTGTTTAGAGATGGTGGAGTTTGAGCTTGCAGTAAACTTTCCCCAAAAATGAAATATAGGGAGGAGGCAAAGATTTTACAGTTCCAGATATGGCAACACATGCTGCTTTATTCAGTTAAATGTTCTGGGAATTTTTTGGACTCTGTAGCATATGGGGAACACTACTCACTCCAATCTTATCTTCCTTTTCAAATAGAAATTTTACAATATGGTGATTCCATGATGCATTTTAAATTATTTTATTCTTTCTTTTTTAAGGAAGTCACTTTTTCTCTGAGAAATATTTCAGCTTCTGCCTAATATGAATAAAAAACATGAAATGCAAGAGTTTCCAGAGCATCCTGAGAAGATTCTGCATCAGAATCCCAACAGATATCCCTCTTATGTGGAGCCACTGATATGGTCCTCAATGTAAACTTTCTCATTTTCACCCATAAATTGATTATAAGTTAATCATGGCCCTTTAGTTACAAATAATTCAGCTTTTTGCTCTGCTCTTTACACCTATATATGCTTCTAGATGATCACCTTATTTGAAAAAATCCATAGCCTTTCTTCACCAAACGAAAGCATTTTCACCAAGGCCAAGGCAAGAATGCAATTAATTCACACCTGGATGACACTTAAAAATACAAGTGCAAAAATAAATAAAGAATTAAAGAGATAATTCACTGTCTTTAGCAATAGAGATTCTTTGTATCTTGTTTTGGTTTTTTTTCACTTTTACAGCTATGTTTGAGCCATGTGAATTACTGGAACATGTGAAAGAGTATTTATTGCTTTATATTTAATGATTTGATGGTTTATGATCAATTTGTGTGTACAAAATTTGGAACAAGAAACAAAGAAATATAATTTAATTACAAAAATTCCATTTTATGGCCATGGTTCCTTGCTTTTAAGTTTGCTTTGGTAAGTTGATCTGTTCTGGGTTTGAAATTCAGAAACCAATCCAGCATGTTCTCATTTTGTGATACCTTCTTTCTAGCACCTACCATTTATTTCTCTTTCCTCTCTCTAGCCTCTGACTTTCACAGCTAGTGCAGTTATCTCAGAACCTGGCTGAGTTCTACCCATGAAATTAAGCCTGCACAGAAAAGCTCTGGATTTCAACCCTATGAGAAAAATTGACAAAGTTTGTTGATTTTCTTTTAAGGTTTCCTTAATTATAGTCCTCCTCTTCAGTCAGGCAGTTTTACTTTAGGCACCTGCATTCTAGACTATTATTATAAACCCCAGACTTTGTCCTTAGCTTTCATTACATCAGTTCTTCATGTTGGCTTATATCATCTATGGATACTGATCACAACAGCTATGGATATATAAATAATAAAAGATATTTCCAAGGATTTCTGTTGTTTCGTCAATAAATTTCCAATCTTCTCATAATAGCATGAAAGAATAAACGATCTCTATTTAAATCCTTTTGCTTGAAACCATTCTTTATAGTTCTACCAGTGACATTGACTCAGCTATAGGAGAAACTCAGACCATAAAGAATAATCAAAGTTCCTGGAATAAAACATATAAACAGTATTTAAATTAATCTACTCATCACGATAATCACCATCATATTTTACCAAAATACTGCCTTATTGTGAGTCTTGCACAAATTCCTTTATTTGGAATGGGACGAAGACAGCCCATGACTTCATACAGGCAAAGTGTATCTTCTAACACCTAGACATGCTCCCAACTTCAGCACAAAATCCCTTGACAGGAAGAATCGATCCTGTTATTCTTATTCTATAAAATTTCGGATAGGGCAATTGTTACAGACTACCCACATGAGAATCACCTGAAGTACTTGTAAAAATACAGAGTTTTATGCCTACTCCCTGCCTACTGAGTCATTTTTGGAGAAAATGGATTTTGGAAATCTGCATTTGTATATTTTTTCTGTGCTGGTGTAATATTCATGTACTGCAATGTTTGAGAAAATCTGGAATAGGACGTCCTGATTATTTAAGTTAATCAGTACATGCAAGTCTGAATTTTCCTCATTTAAAAGATGAGAAACCTTATGGCTGACAGGGACTGACTGAAAAATAACATAGTTGAGATAGGACCCAGAAATATCAGAGCTTTAGTCTAAGTAAAGAGTGCTGAGGGAAAGCATAGTTAAGGCTCAATAAATCAAGAGGTCAGGGTCATAATCTGGAGTTGGATGAACAAGCCTGGTATCAAAAGGCAGAGATCAACATTCCATTTCACTTCAGAGTTAATATTATTTTTATTAATTCATTACACTTGTTTTTGTGATTATTGTCTTGATACTTTTTACATTAACAAATATACTGCTCTTAAGGAATATTTTTAAAAGTAGTCTTCACTGAAGTTTGGACTTGTATGAACTCTTGTAAGGGTTCAGGAAAAAGAATAAGTATTTCTAATAATACAGAGAAAACATTAAAACCAAATATATAATGATGCAATCATCTACACTAACTTTTGCCTAGGAAAGGTGGAAAATAGTATATATGGGTATTCATTGCGTGCGTCTTGGAAGAAACTTCCTTAGTGAAATCTACCTCTTGCTAAAAAGAATTTTCTTTCTAAAATTTCAATTTATTAGTACATGTTTGTAGTACATGAATTTTACATTTATCATGGGGAGTAGGTTTAGGTGCATAACATATCTTGATTCTTTTTTATTCCCCTTCAGCGTCCACCTACTTCCTTCCCTCTGTCTCTAGATCCTCTTTCCCCATTTTCATTATTATTGCTATTGTTAGTATTAGTATTATTATACTTCATGTTCATAACTAACTTTTCTCCAGGAAGAAAGCTTCTCTACTGGTTTCCATCTTCTTCCTTGTGAGGTTAGTATGATGCTCTATTCTGACATAGTTTGAGACAAAGAAAGTTAATGAAGTCATGGGTTTAACATGTGTCTGGATCTTTTCTGGAAGAGAAAATATCTTCTTTATATTGAAATAATTTGAGAAAGTTTTTGTTTAATTAATTCAGAGTATAAAATGAATCTCCCTTGAATATAGCGCATATAGCAGCATTCCAAAGATCTGGAGATATTTTAAGACTTAACATTCCTCATCTATTATTCCTTTTCACTTGCATGATATGGTTTGGTTATGTATTCAAAAACCACATTATCATTTTCTGGATAGAATTCATCTCCCAGAATTCATTCAGTGTTTGGGATGTAATTCAGCTAGGGGAGGGAAAAAGAGAACTTGCATGACCTCAATTTCAGTAGTCAGATCCTATTTTTGTAAACCAAAATTGTGTTCTCTTCTCTTAGAAGCACTGTTTTGGCATTACTAAAAAAACAAGCTTTTTTTTTTTAAAAAGCATGGTATTTAATAGTGGTTTTACTCTCTTATCATCTCTGTGCATTTAAGCAAAGTATTTAGGGGCTGGGGATGTAGCTCATTGATGCCACACCTGCCTGGCAAGTGCAAGGTCCTAAGTTCCATTCCCAGTACCAAAAATAAATAATAAATAAATAAATAAAAATAAACAAACTAACCTTTTTGCGTTTCAAGTCTTTTACTTACATAATTGATCTCTTTGATGGGAAATACAGGATTACTTTTTAAAGCATTGAATAAGGTACGTAGGTAATATAGACTGAGCCCTCACCTCAACTAAAAATCCTCAAAAATATTCAAAATATATAAGTAACCTAAATTTCTTTTTGGACAGAAGAATTCATTTCCTTAATTTCGTTATCGAATGTCTGGAAAACACTCTGTAGAGCAAATATTGCATAAGAAAGAAATTAAACTTCACGGTTTAATACAAGGCTATGATTTCCAGTTTATGCAGATTTGTTGTATATTAAAGGACTGTACTGTTTTATACTGCAATATGCTCCCTAGAAACTGTTAAATGCAAATCCCTAAATATGAACAAATATTTAAGAACATTAAAAGTCATCATGGTTTACTAATTTTGATCTCAGATGATCAGAATAAATTTTCCAGGGAAGCTCTATACACAGAGGGTAGAAAGCAAGAAAAAAATGATTCCACTTGAACTCTCCCTGTATATTTTAGGCTGTATATCCCACAAAGAGGGACACACGTTTCATCATCTGTGACATGGGAAGAAGAACCACAAATCCCAGTCACCAAATATGGAAAGATAAAGATGAGGCAAACAGTAGTCACAGTTATTTGCCACATATGTAACATTTTACTTCATAAACACACCAATGTAAATATAAAAATATTTCTCAAAATGTACTAGTGTAAATGTAACAAAAAACTAACAGTTGATAGAAAAGAAATGTAATATTTTGGTTACAACTATCTTTGGTGCATGTACCTATTTTTGTTTAGATTTCCTCAAAAATAACATTTATTTAACTGGCAATCTTAAAGAGTATATGAAACAGAAGTGAAAAAAGTCACTAAAGGGTCTGTTTTCGTCATGGGCGAATGGAACTGAATCTCATTGTGAAACCACTTAGAAAACTTCCAGGGACTATGTAGAACAGACCTCAAATATGTCCCACAAGGAAGGAGAAGCTGGGACATTTGTTCTCTGAAGCCTTTCCCTGCTGCTGAAAGGTTATTCATGAGAACTGAACTTCCACACACTTCTGAACGAGGCATGTACAAAGACTACATGGTCTTTCCTGGCTTTGGAGAATGTCACACAATAAAAGGAACAAAAACAAACAAACAAAACGGAAATGGGACTCTGGATAAAATGGGATTCTGTTGAAGTACTTTAAACTTTCCACTCTAGAAAGGATGAAATCAGGAGGGCAGAAGGAATGTGCCTCAGTGCATCACAAAGAATGAGGTAATTTATGGAGAAGTTACTCATAATCTATGACGTTTAATATGTATAGCAGCAGTAATTTGTCCCTTATTTTCTTTCTGTCTTCTTCAATGTAAAACAAGGTTAATTTGAAATACATGCTACATCAATAACTTTATTTTCTAAAGCTGAAGGCTTAATTAAACACTCTTCCATTACCTAGAACTCTCACTGAAAGTCACTTTTATGATTAATTTTCAATGACATTTGAGTGGATGTTTGGTTGATACTGTTTTGTAATTTAATTTAAATTTTATCATACTAGTCACATCACTTAGATGCTATTTTTTCCATATATATTTATATTTATATATATATATATAGAGAGAGAGAGAGAGAGAGAGAACTTTATGTGCTGGTGCATAGCAATGTACTGTTTTTAACATTTTTTTTGTCACTTTATACTTTCAAACGTGATGTTTTGGGAACCACTGTGTTTTATATACATCACATTAAAAAATTTCCATCTTCCATTCTTTTTATTTACCAGGCATTGCAGTAAAATTTTATTTGCAATGCTAATGAATTTCATGTAAAATGGGTTGACATTTTCTAAAGAAGCATCACAGATATGTCTCAAATATATGCAGTTGTGATTTGGTGTTTTCCATAGCAGCGACAAAGAACCTTATGCATAATGTCAACACTATAAAGTATTAAAAACTTGAGAAACCATCGTTACTCAACTGATTTTGAAGTAATAAAGGGAAAAATAACAATTTGAAGCTTTTTCAAATAACGTATAGCAATTATAGGATTTAATAAAATTAATAAAATTTAATAAAATAATACAGTATCCCTCTTAAAAGTATCTCATCTACCTAACCTAACATTTCCTTCCCCCTCACACTCTCTCGTTTTGGAAGGAATAACAAAATACTGCCTTAACATGCATAAGATTTGAGCTCTATCATCAAATTATAGTTAAGGAGCCTCTTTCTATCCAGTAGTTACTTAAGCTGATCACTGTATTGTTTTTGTTGGCTTAAGTCTAAGCAGACCCATCTGCTATTAACTCTCCTTAGATTTAAGATTTTCATTTTTGTAGTGCAGTCCAGCTGGCTTTGGGCATGATTTTTTCTCTTCATTCTTCAGGTAACATAGTTTCATTTGCTCTATCTTTAAACATTGTGATACTTACCTCAACTATCTATATTCTTATGATACACCCATCAATTGAATTTTTCAAAAAACTTTTGTCAATAATGATTGCAAATATTCAGTGTACACTGTAATGATTTTATGTATACACATTGTGTTTAGTGATTATCACAATCAATCAATGCACCTAATGTGACTCATGTTGTATATTACATACATAGAATCTATTTATTTTCAGTTATAACAATTTGGATATTTAAAATAATACAAAATTTTATTTCTTTTATCACTGTGAACATATTTTTTTTCCTCCTTGAGGAAAATTTAATATCTGATTTAAAATATCTTCTCATTTCAACATCCCAGTCTTCTTAAAATCATTTTATGGCTTCTCTTATATTTCATATGGGTTGTTTTCATGCTTTTGAATTAGTAAGTAATATTGGATTATATTCTAAAGTAAGGTATGGGGTGGAGAGAATGAAGACACAAGCAAGATTTTTCTATGACTTTTTATTATAATCTCTTTATATCATGTGTTCTACCTATTGAAATATAAAACAAGTAATAAAGTGGAGCTTAACATTAAATGTGCAGAAATAATTGAAATATAGCTGGTGATATAACAACTTCAAATTGCATTTTAGCCATTCTTTAAAAATATTCTCTGGGAATAAAAAGCACAAAGATAGTTTAAATTTCCTTTATCTTAATTTTTAATAATATAGTTGAGATTAAAACTGTGAAATCATAAAGTGTATAATGAAACATGAGCCAAGTAAATAAATATATTAATGTAAACACAAACACAGAGAAGTATGTTTTATTTTATAATTTGTTCATAAATGTGTGGTGTGTGTGTGTGTGTGTGTGTGTTTTAAAAGAATAAATTTCCACCTAAAAGTGTCCTGGAGCTATAGTGTCATAACAGCACAACAGCAGTTAAGCATCCAGCTACCAGTTTCTTTAAAAAGGGAAAGGCAGAAATAGAAAATAAAGTACCAACTTCTTCTAGAGACGGGTGATTCCAATTCCAAGGCAGGAAAAGTACAAAATAAGTCTGATAATATTGTGCTAAAAAATACAGAATACTATAAAAACTAAGATATGTTCAAGAGAACACTGGATCCATCCTGAAGAGATTCTGACTTGCCAAACTTAGGAAATTTGAGCATAATTAAGAATTGAATTATTAATCATTTGTAGCCATATGTATACATGAAATACTGTGATATTATAACATAACCCTCCAATAAAGAGGATCAAATAAATACTTATTTACTATCATTGGTATATCTCATTTCAAGCCTTTACTCTAAAAATTGACAATATGGAGAGAACACTTTTCCTTTATGAATTTATATTTGAAGAGAATATACCAGCCAATGTAAATTTAAGTGAGGATAGTATTTATAGTTTCCAATGAAATAATTGAAAAGCAAAGATCAGGAGATTGAATAAACTATTAAGGGTATTTCCTAATATTTTATTGGGTGTCAAAGCATTATACCAGAAATAAATTTCTAATTGTAAAGGCAAATTAGGGACCTATATGGAAAATTTTAATAATTGCTACTTTGAACAAGCAGGCAAATTTAAAATATTTATAGCAATGCAAATTGATGCTATATGCCTCACCCAGTTTTTTATTTTCATTAAGTAGAGGAAAATAGAAAAATAAATAAAAGGATACCTTGGGAAATAATCAGATAAATCTATAATGCTAAGACGCTCTTGAAGACAACTGGCCTAATCTTCTCAAAAAGTCAATTCTGAAAGCAAAGATAGGAAGTGATTTGATTAAAAGAGACTAAAAATGTCTAAGAATCACATACACAGATAAATCTTGAGTCACAAAAACAAAGCAAGAAATCAAAAATATACAAAACAAATATGAACTTATCTACTGGTATTAATAAGTTATTTAAACGTTCTGGATGATGTTATTATATTTATGCATTCCCTTATATTTATGAGGTGCATGGCAAAATATTTACAGGTGAAGTATCATAGCACTTGCATTTAATTTCATGAAAAATAAATAATAACTAAATAAGAAAGATAATACACATTTGGAAAATGCTAGTGGTTATTGGTTTCAAAGGATGAGCATATTACCACTCCTTCACTCCTTCTATTACACTTTCACTTTTTTTTTTTTTTTTGGAGACAGGGTCACACTATGCAGCCCAGGCTGCTCTGGAACTCACTGTAATCCTTCTGCCTCAAACTACTAAGTGCTGGGATTGCACCACCACACCTGACTCAACTTTTCCTTATGTTTTGAATTTTCCATAATATCATATTGGAAAGTGAGAAAGATGCATCAGTATATGAGCCCCTGGTGAATTTATCTACACTTTATGAATTTGGTTTCATTATCCAATATCACTTGGTAATCAACAACTCTATTATATATTCTCATTCAGTTTACTCTGAATGAACTTCTATCACAATACCTGCTGAAAGTCTGACAGTCTGACACTGATAGGCAATGGAAACACAAAGTCCAATTTAAAAAGTTGTTGATAGTGGAGCCCAGTGGCACACACCTGTAATCTCAGCTACTTGGGAGGCTGAAGCAGGAGGATAGCTAGTTTGAGGGCCACCCTGGGGAACTCAGTGCAACTTTGTCTCCAAATAAAATAAAAGGATGTGGGAGTGTAGTTTAGTGGTACAGTGCCTACCTGGAATGGTTAAGGGATCAATCCAAATATATATAATAAATATAATAAATATAATATATTATATAAATATATTTATAATATATTAATAAATATATTATAAATATATATAAATATATATAGTATAGCATAAATTATTGAGTTCAATAAGTTTATATATATTTAATGAGATGAACAGAAGAAAAACTTTTACACATTTTTTCTTACTGAATTCAAATTATCCTGGTCTCCTTACTTTTGAAGCAATTAATAAATCATTGTCATTACCTGCCTGTCTCATAAGACAAAATTGAGTAATATTTTTCTCTTATGCTCACTTGGCCTCAGATGAATAGGCTGATTCTTAGAAATTATTCTGCTTGATATTCATCATGTCAATTTCTTTTTTGATTCCTAGCTCCTTGGAATTCTAACTAGGTAAAAGAAAAACCTCCCAAATGAATATTACTCCAGCTCCCTGAGGGTTATCAGAAAATATTTTTGAGTACTTTGACCAACTCTATTGTAAATGATCTCAATGATGGTATTTTCCTGTTTTCCTTAGGAAGGCAATTTACATTAACATCTGGGCTCTGTGTCTTAAGCAATTTTTTTTTTTTTTTTTCTACTAGGGATTGAACTCGGAACCTGGTGCTTGTGAACGCTTCCGGAGATGGAGACCAGGCACCGGAACCACTGAGCTAAACCCCAGGCCCCCTTAAGCAATTTTTTATGCAGTTTACTATAGTGTCAAGACTTTTCCTAGAAAACATACATTTACTATTTTTATTAGATATAGTAGCATACCAAATGTGTTCTTAAATTTCAACTCAACTACTTCTGTTCTTTTGTACCTCATTTTCATCTTCAGTTTTCCAGAAAACCACACGTTCATTTCTTTGTTATGGAAGTGATCCTATAGATACCCAAAGTGAACAGCTCAAATTTTGTGTCATGGATATTTCTGGGGTTTAACTATTTTTACCAAACTTAGGTATAACATCTTCTCTACATGCTCAGGATGAAGAAGGATGGAGTCTAAATTAATTTAGAATTTGTACTAAATTGGAAAAACAAAAATAATATTTTGCCACATTTACTATTAACATTTTGAGAGTATATTTATTCACTTTTATACTAACCCCTTAGTTATCAAAGCAGAAACAGAGTGACTTTATGATTTCTAATTTTAGGATGTATAATCATGTTATCCCTTGTTTTATAGAGAAATTCAAAACCAAATTGAGTTTTTATTTTGTTCACTACATTTTGTACATGAAAACATTTTTTTTAAATTTTAGATCTATTTGTCAATTTAAAATACTTTAAAATTATTAAATCTTGAAATACCATATATATATTGAGCACAAAATGAGAAAGTATTATTTCATTCATTTAAACATACGTGCCTTTTGTATTTTTGAAAATATTTTAAGTAGAGTTTGTAAATGAATTATTTAACTCTCTAAGCCCTAATATCTCATCTACACTATATTTCCATAGCTATGATTTTATATTTATCATTGGGATAGTTTGGGCATCATTGACTTTAACTTTGATTCCTATATTTTTCCTTTTTCATACTTCTTGGAATTTGACCCATCTTTTAAAATTAGTGTAATTCCCCATGTCATGTAGTTGAAAGAGGTAATCATAAACTCACAGACGAATTTCTGCTTATGTGTTTCATATTATGGGAGTAATTGTAGCAATTGATAAATTTCAGTTTCAAATGGTTTCTCTCCAGAATTTGAAAAAGAACTAGCTCCTTTCTGTTCTTTGCTCTTGAGAATAAATGCATTCTATATCCAAAAAGTAAGAATCTGAGTGATTAAGCACACATTCACAGATCCGGTTTTGTTGTTGTTGCTGCTGTTGTTCATGTTCCCCAGTCTTTGAAACATTGTTGATAATTAAGGAAGAAACATACTGATTTTCCTGATCTGCCTTTATTGTCTTGTTTGTCTTTTGATTGTCTTATAAAATTGGATACTTGGAGTTGTCAGTTTTTTCTGTGTAGTTAGAAAATTCTACATATACAGGTTTACAGATTCCCAATTGTTGCAAAATCTCAACAGGTAATATTACTATAACTCAATTAACCCCTCTGCACATATTGCTTAATTATCTACTTCATGCTCATAACAAAGTCACACATACAGAGTTAGGAGATATAGCCAGAGACTCAAAATGAACACACAATAAATTGATTAACCATTGAACATACTGACATAGCTACATGTTTATTTATGTGCTGTAGATTGTAAGTCAAGAATGGATAAACAAAATGTGGTACCTACACACATTGGAGTACTACTCTGCCATAAAGAAAGATAAATGAGTCATTTTTAACAAAATGAATGTATCTTAAGACTGTATTGTTAAGTGAAATACATCAGGGACACGAGCTAAATGGTGTTTTTTCTCTTACATGAGAAACCCAAAGTATAAATAAAGAGAACAAAATAAAAATAGATAACAGGAAGTGGGGAGATAAATCTTGCTCAAATAGGAAGGGGAACAAGAGATGGAGGTAGGTGGAGGGAGAAAAGGGGAAGGGATAAAAAATAATTAACATACGTCCTGTGCAAATACCAATTCCCCACGAGGAATGTAATCATTTCCTACTGTAAACATGTACAACTAAATAAATAAATAATTAAATAAATGTCTATCAGTACACAAATAGGTAAACAATAAACAAAATACAGTACGTATAAAAAATGCAATGCATTCAGGAAATGAATGGGCCAGTGGTAGCTTTCTAGAAATGATCGGTCTGAAGCTGACATTAAAGAGATGTGTTCTGCTTGGAAAGAAGAGGTCAATTACAAACACTGGTAGGCAGAATACAAACACAAACAAAAAAAGCACCAATTGTGCGCCAAAAGTAAGAGATAAGTGTCCTCAAAGAATAATTATATGAAAATTGATATCTTGGTATGAATAAAAAGCCAAGTTTTTAGGAGGCAGTCGCATTCTCAAATTGTATATCCTTATATTGCTTTGACTTCTGACTATAAAAATGGAAAAGAAAATATATACCTCATTATCTGCATCCTAATTATTATTTTTATTCTTTATCTACTTTATATTTCTTGCAGACTATTGCTAACTTGCTTATCTAAGTACTGCTTCAGTTTTTGTAGACCCACAGCCAAAACTCTTAAATATTTCCATTACCCACAGAATGATGTTCATGTTTCTCATCCTGATATTAAAGATCTTCAATGATTTATCTCTTTCCTAGCTTTTTTAGAATATCTATTACTTCTCTCTTCATGTGTCCTTATCTTCAAATTAATCTTATATATATTTTTATCACACTGGTTTTCATTGTTGTTCTTAGATTTCCTCTCTATTATATGACAATCTTCAAATACCTCTAGTAATTCAAGCATTATCTTGTTTTTCAAAAGATCTACTCTTTGGATAATTTTATTGGAAAATAGTGGATCACTTTTCAATACACAAACACTGACTTATTGCATTCTCTTAGATGTTAAGTTTATTTATTTTTTGCATTCAGCTTATTGGTAGATTTTAGGTACACATTATGATGTCATTCATCATTGGGAATTTGTACCTTTACATGATATGTCTTGGTTTTTGTTTTTTATCCCATTCCCCTTCCCTCCCTTCCACCTCTCCACGCCTCCCTATGTGCAGAAGCTTTGTTTTCATTTTTTCCTTTATTTCTCGTTTTGTTTCTTTCCCTTCTTTGCTTTCTCCTGTCCACTCTCCACCCTCCTGCTTGCCCTTTGAACCTGTTCTTCCTATTTCACAATATCTATTATACATTTTAGTCTTCATTTACACTTTCAGTTTCTCACACCAGAAAAACATTTCCGTGTTTACACATGTATGTCCCATTTATTTCACTTAAGGTTATGGTCTCAAGGTGCATTCATTTAACTATTCGTGACTCTAGTTTATCTTTCTTCATGGCTGAGTAGTACACCATTTTATAAAACACACACACACACACACACACACACACACACATCTTTTTTATCCAGTCACCAGTTGATGGATATTTGGGCTGTTTCCAAGATTTAGCTATTACAAATTGTGCCACTATAAACATGGGTGTAGATATCTTGCTGTAGTATGATGCTTTTAATTCTTTTGGGAACATACCCAGAAAGGCAATAGCTGGGTTGAATGGGACCTCTAATCCTAGCTTTTTGAGGAATCTCCACACTGATTTCCACAATGATTGCACCAGTCTGCACTCCCACCGACAGTGGAGAAGGGTTCCTTTTCCCCCACAGCACCTTCAGAATTTGTTATAGGTTGATTTTTCAATAGCAGCCATTCTTTATGGGGTGAGGTGGAATCTCAGCATTTTTTTTTTCATTTGTATCTCTCAAATGACCAGTAATGTTGAACATTTTTTCACATATTTATTTGTTGCTTCTATTTCTTCATCTGAGAAATGTATATTCATTTCAGATGCCTAATTTTGGATTGGGTGGTTAAACATGGGGGTTTTGCACCAGGCATGGTGGCATACACCTGTAAGCCCAGCACTCTGGAGGTTGAAGCAGGAGGATCACTGCAAGTTGGAGGCCAGCCTTAGCTACATAGTGAGTTGAAGGTCAGCCTGAACTGCATAGCAAGACTCTGTCTCACAAACAAAACAAACAAACAAACAAACTAGACAAACAAAAAATAAGTTTAGGGAATCTGATTTGTTTTGTTTTTTATATAATCTATATAGTAGTCCTTTGTCTGAGGAACAGCTGGCAAATTTTTTTCCCACATTGTGGGTTGTCTCTTCTCTCTGTTGGTGGTTTCTCTTGCTCTGCTGAAGCTTTTTAATAAGATGAGATCTCAGTTTTTGATTCTTTGTGCTATTTCCCATGCAACTGAGGTTTTGTTCATAAAGTCCTTTCTTATGTCAATGTCTTCAAAAGTTCTACCTAATCTCTCTTCCAGCCAGTTTAGTGCTTCTCTTTTAATCTTTAGATCGTTGATCCATTTTGATTTTATTTTAGTGCATGGTGAAAGATATGGGTCTAGTTTTAATCTTTGGTGAGTTGAATTCCATTTTTTCCAGCACCATTTATTAAAGAGGCTATCCTTCCTCCAGTGAGGGTTTTTAGCTCTTTTGCTAAAGATGAGGTGGCTGAGTATGTCCAGAGTTGTTTCTGCATCTTCTAATCTATTCCACTGATCCTCTGGTCTCTTTCTTTGCCAGTACCATACTGGTTTTATCACAGTAGTTTTGTAGTATAGTTTCAAGTTTGGTACTGTGATACCTCTTGACTTGTCTTTGTTGCCTAGAATTGCTTTTGCTATTCTAGGTCTTTTCTGGTTCCAAATGAATTTTTCAATTGTTTTCTGTAGTTCTTTGAAATATGCTTTTGGAATTCAATTGGGATTGCATTGAATCTATATAGCAGTTTTGGAAATATGGTCATTTTCACTATATTGGTTCTTCCTACCCAAGAACAAGGGATGTCTTTCTATTTTCTGATAAAAGGAATAAAGATAGGAAATGAAGAAGTTAATTTGTCATTATTTGTGGATGATATAATACTCTACATAGAAGGCCCCGAAAACTCCACCAAAAGACTTCCAGACTTAATAACAAAATTCAGTAGAATAGCAGGATATATGGTCAACACTCAAAAATCAATAGCTTTCCTATAAATGAACAACAG
Organism: Heterocephalus glaber; assembly: GCF_000247695.1. The sequence continues at coordinate 17,579,461 of NW_004624779.1, forward strand.
ATTCACTGAGAAAGGAATTGGGGAAACAATTCCTTTCACAATAGAATCCAAATAAATGAAATACCTAGGGATAAATCTAATGAATGAAGTAAATGACCTCTACTTTGAAACCTACAGCACTCTGGAAAGACTCCTTTCAATTTAAATGCTATTCTTGATTTTGTGTATCTTGGCATTAACCCTAGTTCAGACTGGAAACATACATTATCAGTAGTACAGTGATAAGTATTTAGTTGGCACTTACAAATGGTTGTGGATTGAACCATAATTGCATATATCATTCATGAGAAAATGCCATGTCCTATGGGGTTCATTTGAGTGAAAAAATTGCAATGACAACTGCAATTAAAAAATGTTCACTTTACAAACATTTTGCCTAATGCCAATATTGGCTTAAAAACTCGCTTTAGCACATTAACCCTCAGATGTTCCAACTGAATGAGAAGATAGAATATTGTCCTATTTTGCAGGTGAGAAAACTGAAACTCAGACAGTTTCAATCTTCTGCTCAAATTCACACAGTCAACACATTCCAGACTCAAGATTTCAAATTAATGTATTACTAGTTCAACACTTGGTGTTAGTCTGACAAAAATGAAACGTGGTCATCACCACATAGTAGTTAGAGAGTACATGTACACAAGACTGAGTCTAACTTTTTAATCTCTCCACCCCTCTTATAACCTAGTAAATTAGACCTATGTATTTAACACATATTTATCAACTCCCCCATTATACTCACAAACACACAACCAAACAAACAAGCAAACACAGTGCACCCTCATGATTGTTGGAAATCCACGTTCCACACAGGGAAAGGGTGAAAATGCTAGTCATCTAGTTGTCTCTCAAAATATAAAAAATTTAGATTTTTTAGTTTTCAGTTTACCTACAAACATTCTATGTCACATTAAGTGTAATCCCTTCTTACACAAAAGTGTGCCTAATGGGACTAAATCACACAAATTCAATGACTGGATTTGACTGAAAGAGAATCAATGAAAGAAAATGTAACACAAAGCCAGAGAAATTTTACTGGGGTCTCCATAGAAACCAGATCCAATGTCTGTATGCCAGACATTTCACAATTTCAGTGAGGTTTTTTGTCATTATGGATATTGATGACCCCTTATAGGTCAGGATTTCAACCTTAGAAAAATTGCTTATTCAAATGATCTGCAGTCAAAAAGCTAGCTCCTCACTGGGTCACAGCTCAACCTCTCTGCAAATATTTCCAGAACTTCTCAGTCTGTGCTAAGATGGAAAATTTGGTGGAAGTGCTCAGCTTGCTTACATCTCACTTAGATCAATTCCCAGAGAAAAATATGACTTGAATTATATTGTCTTCTAAAAATTTGAAAGATAAGGATAATTGTGGCATTAGTCTCTAAATGTACAACTGAAAGAAAATAAGTTCAGGATTTAATTTAATCATCTCAATTCTTATGCCTTTTATATCTGTTTATGATTTTATATCTACAGCTGAGTAGCCATGATTTTATGCCACACTTTTTTAATTTCTCAACATTAATGTTAAATTATTGGCAGTATTAGAAAAATAATGGACTGAAAAAGGATCTATGGCTGAAATGCAAGGTACAAGAATTTCAGTGGAATGAGTATATAGGTAGCATGACTTCAGAAGTTAAAAGTGAAGTGAGTGCTTAAATTATTCTACCCAAATTAGAAGTGGGGTGGCACTCAAGAGATTCTATTCTGGTATCTGAAAAGAACCAAAACAGTACAACATGGAACATAGGTATACTAAAGTAGTAACAAGGGAAATAAAATAAAACTGAAGTCACAGAATGATACAGTCAATAATTTTGGAAAGAACATGTATCCAATATAGAAAGGGATGAAAAAATAAATATAGAAAAAAGAGATCAAGCATGAAGACCTATTCAAATTCTACTGAAGCCAAGCTAGTGCTCATGTGTAGACTGATATACAAAGATAAACAAGGCAGGAAAAGATAACCTGAAGTGGACTTTAACTGTTGTTGATCTTGGTGCAAATAACCACTATAATATGAGAAAAGTGGAAGGAGAGTTGATGAGTATGTGGTGCTCTACTAACAGAAGCAGTGTTTATAGCCAGATGGTTTTGGGCAGTTGCAAATCCTGGGCTGAAGTCTTAATTACTTCTAATTATTGAGCATCTTTGATTTGGCAAGTACTTTACATACATTTTCTAATGAAGGTCTGCAAAGTAGGTATTCACTGCACTTGACAAGGGAACTAAATCTCTGTATAACTCGCTCAAGTTACAGAACCAATAGTTGACAATAATGTAGTTCAAGCCATGATCTGTCTGTTTGCAAAGTTGGCACATTTTCTAGCCATACCCAGCTGCCTCTTGGTAGGTTAAAGTCTACTTAATGTTTAGGGGTCATTTTCTGAAGTTGGTTTTCTGAACTTGGATTAAAGGAAATAAAACATTTGCAACAGAAAGCTGCTTGCATATAAAGTAAGAGTGGCCAACATAGCAAGATTTACCCCTTAAAAGATAATAGTAAGAGAGTGTTTCAGAAAGCTGTAAAGCTACTAGTGATTAATGATGTCATGCCCATTACTAATTTAAAATTTTTGCTCCAAAATTCTTAGAAATAGTTTCTTTTCAGCAGATGCAACCAGAAATATGTGCAGAAATAACTGTACATATCAATTTCTTCCCCTACCACAATTAATAGCTTGACTTACTCTAGATTTGTTTGAATTCATGCAGAATTACGTGTACTTTTGTTTTCTGGCATAAATTTGAGTGAAATAAGGAAAAATTAGATACTTTGCAATCTGACCTGAAAATAAATATGCTTGCAAGGATGCTGCCTTAGCAAACTTGCCTGTTGCATTTTCAATATGTGATTCCAGCACTGTCTGGTTTTCCTTTCATCACTTCTGACACAAAGAAATTGTTCTCAATTTGTGGTTTCAGATGTTGTTTGAGTCCTCCCCTTATGTAAGAATAAGATAGTCCTACAAAAAAATCTATAGCCTCCTAAAATTAGGCTCAAAGAAGCAAATTTACAAGAGTTAAAAGGAGGAAGTTATGTAAGGGGAAACAATAGCAACAAAAAGCATAAAAAACTAAAGATATGATGGCTCCACAAGGACATGAAAGATGAGCAGATTAGTTAAGAACATGTTAGAAAGCCGGGCATGGTAGTGCATGGCTGGAATCCAAGCATTTGGGAAGCTGAGGCAGGAGGATCACTGTGAGTTCAAGACCAGCCTGGGCTACATAACAAGACCCTGTCTCAAAGAACAACAACAAAAACAAGAGAATGTTAGAATTTAAGGCTTAAATAGAACAGGAGTAAAAATCTCAGCTTACCATAATGTTAACTGAAATAAAATAGATACACAAGAAGGAGCACTACATGGTTTCTATTATATGAGAAACCCAAATCATAAGTAAAGAGCAACATAAGAGATAAGTAATAGGAAAAGTAATAGGAAGTAGGGAGATAGATCTTTCTCAAATGGGAAGCAAATTAAGAGAGAGGAAAGGGGCCGGGAATTTAGCTCAGTGGTTTCGCCGCCTGCTGTGCAAGCGCAAGGGCCCGAGTTCGACCCCCGGTACCAAAAAAAAAAAAAAAAGAGAGAGAGAGGAAAGGAGGGTAGAGGGAAGGAAAAGCAATAAAAAAGAAATAAGGTGTAATATGCACATGTACCATCTCTATGCAAGGAATGTAAACAGTATCTATTGAAAACATGTACTAATAAAAAAACTGGAAAAAGTCCAGTGAGTAATTTCATTATTTGTGTCTGAGAAGCATGCTGGTAAGACTGTGGTCTTAACAGTGATGCTGTGTTCTACATAAGCACTGACTTGTTCAGAAGGAGTCTCTATAGTAGTGATGTTCACTGCCAAAATGTGGTAATTCCTCTCAGGGAACTCTGAAACATAGTCATTCTAACTTGACAAATTATAACCCTAGAGAAGGTCAACTAATGCAAATAAATAGTTTAAATTACCCAATTAACTCATTAACAACTATTTTTACTACAGCAAAAAAATATGAGCCTAGTCATAATAAGCAATAGGGAAATTACATTATCAGAAAAGAAGGAAGATGCCTCCAGTACTGGGAGCTAATGTTGAGTGATTCTGCAACTACATGGGATAGAAGGCAATGGTAAAGGAGCCCACAGCAGAGATTCGGGGAAGGGAGCCACAGTGAGATGGTTTCACAATGACCTCTTTTCCATTCTTTGAAAACAGCTCTATTGAGGGGTATTGCATATATTTAATGCATACAAATTGATATGTGCAAACACTCATGACATCTTTACTGTGATCCAGGTAATAGACAGTCAATGCTAGCAAAGTTTCCTTGTGTCCTTTTGTTTTTGTTTGCTTTGCTTTTCATTTTATTTTTCTTATTAAAAAAAGTACTTAACATGACATCCATCCTTTTCACACATCTTAAATACCTCATTGTAAATCTAAGCACCATATTATAAACCTATCTCTAAAATTTATTCATCTAGAACAACTGAAATTTTATATTCACTGAACAAATATCCATCTTGAAACTTTGCCATCCCCTGGGAATCATCATTGGAACTTCTTTGTCTGTGAGTTCGACTAAGATAGATACTTACTATGTGTGGTTTCATGCAGTATTTGTCCTACTGTGACTGCCTCATTTTGCTCAGCATAATTTCCTTTAGGTTTTTCCACATTGTCGCAAGTGGTAGATTCCATATTTTTTATTCATTAATTTTATTGGTACATTTTAGGTATACAATATGATGAAATTTATTATTCGGAGTTTTTACCTTTACATGCTATACCTCGGTCCTTATTTTTCCCCCATTTCTCCTGCCCTCCCTTCAACCCCTTCACCTCTCCCTATTTACAAAGACTTTGTTTCCATTTTTTACTTTTCTCATATTTCTTCCCTTCCCTTCTTTCCTTTCCCCTACTCCTTCACTTCCACTTCCCCTTTGGACTTTTCTTCCTATTTCACATTATCTATCATATAGTTTCTCACATCAGAGAAACTATTTGTTCTTTATACATGTGTGTCCTATTTATTTCACTTAAAAGAGTATGGCCTCAATGTGGATCCATTTAGCTATAAAAGTCTCTAGTGTCTCATTCTTTATAGCTGAGTAGTACTCCATTTTATTTAAAAAAACAAAACAAAACACGTATTTTCTTTATCCAGTCTCCAGTTGATGGGCAATTGGGTGGTTTCCAAATTTTAGCTACTACTTAATGTGCTGCTATGAACATGGGTGCATATATATCAGTGTGGTATATCTCTGTTGTTATCTGAGAAATTATTTCTGATTTTATTTTTTCCAGATCCTCTTTTGTTGTCACTTCAGGAAGTCCAGGTTGTTGAGTATCAGACTGTTACATCTTGTTGTCCCTTAAGGTTGCCTTTGGTGATCTGGAAGTCTGTTTCTCAGTCTTGTTTATGTGTCTTCTCATGTCAACAGATGCAGTCTGCTGTGCCTTTGTTGAGGTGACTCGGCTGGCCCACTGGGCTTGAGTTCTCAGCAAGCCTCAGAGAGGCCTTCTCTCTGCCGCTCACCACTGGGCCAATTTCTGGGTTCAGAATGATGACCTTCTGGATACCTGCACTGTGCTGTTATCCAGGGTTGGGGTTCTGGCTGGGGCCTGTACACACTTACTGATGGCATCTGAATGGGCCTCTGATTGGGGCCTAGGCACACAAGCTGCTGGTGTCCTGGTGGGCCCTCACTGGGGTCTCAATTCCATATTTTTTTTTCACTTTGTGAGAAACTCAATATTACTGTTCATATTACTAATAATGTCTATACTAATTTTGATCATATATATTAATCTGTTATACATTTGTGTTTGCTATCCCACTAGATTTTTTTAAATTAAGCTATGTGGGTGAATAGAAACTGCCTTTTTTTGAAAAAAAACTTAAAGATATTGCATTGCATTATGTGATTCATATATGGTATAGCCCCTGGAATTAATACATTGATATACACAAAAAGCAAAGAATTGAGTCATAGTGCTTTAGGAAAGAGAACGGAGAGAAGAGAGTTCTATGATTAAATATTAACCATTTGGCAAGTTAGAATGTTATTATATCACTCCAAATTTACTACAGAGTCTAGAAAAATTTTGATATGAGAGTTAATTTTTCAGTTTCAATTTTTCTTTACACCTGTTTGTCATGAGAGATGTGTATTTAAAGAGAAAAACCATTTTTTTAGCAATCTAGTGAGATTATATTTATTGGCAGAAATATATATACATGTAAATAGTTATCTGTAACTGCAAGTTCACTATCTACAGATTTAAGTAACTGAGGATTGCAAAGGTAATTAGGTCTATGATAATTGCACCTATACTAAGTATGTACAATTTTTTTTCTAACCATGATTTCCTAAACAATACAGAATAATGACTATTTCTATACCATTTATTATGTATAAGGTATTGCAAGTAATATGAATATTATTTAAATTTTATGAAAAGATGTGCATAATTTCATGTAATGGCTATGCATTTTATGTAAGGGATTGAACATCTGTGGATTTTGTATCCAAGGGAGACACTAGAAGTAATTTACAATGACTGTACTTATATACATACACATATCCATACATAAAATGAAACCACCTGGTGTTTGAAACTCCATATCTGCTTCCTTAAGTTTTTAGCTAAAAATCAGAACCCAGTGGGATAGGAAAACAACAATTTCTAATTTACTCAGTATATACAGAATGATATTTGAATTCCTTAGCAGATCATTCATTCATAGCCTTCAATAATTAATTCACAACATATTTCCTCAAATATTTATGTATCAATCACAATAGATTACTTGATCATTTTATAAAGCCATATGTGCTATATTTTGCTTTGTCAACATTTTTCTTTGTGTAAATGTCTTTATTCAAACTGTTAAAGTTATCCTGAAGTCTTTTTTGGAATGAATATCAGTAAATTTATTGTAACAGTTACTCTCTCCCCTATCTTACTTCATATTACCTTTATAGCATATAGTCTTTATTTTTCTTTTTGGTCAATGTCTTCATAGAAGGTACCATATTTTATAAATCTGTTAACTCTGCCAATTACAGTATATACTTAATACTTCCTTGATTTGAAATAAATTTATGTTGCTCTTCTCATACATAAATCATCTCCCAGGTATTGTCACACTACACAAATTATATTTGCTACTTTCAACAATCTTTGGATCATTTTAAGATCAAACTATTTAGATATGTGTAATTTAGCCATATCAACACAATATCAATGTGTTGGCTTAGCTTTTCAGAGAAAGGACTTCTGATAAATCATGAATGCACCATGGTCATTCTGACCAATATTTAACTTGAAGGCCATGACTTAGGGGTAGAAAAAAAATTCAGGTTATCTGACATGTTTTTCCAATGTTATATCCAAGAAGGTTCCATGCAATACCAACTTGGGCTCTTCTAACCATGCAATTCACAAATTTAGAGAATTTGTATGGGTCTTACAAAGGTTTCACTAATGTTCTTTTCACATGATAGTAAGGAATCATCTAGAGAAAAATCCATCCAAAAGAGAACAATCAAACATATAAGCTTAATCCTAAGGTGATGTATCAGTGGTGAGGAGAGAGTGGTTCATGAAGATTATTGATATCACAAAGGAACACTCACTGTTTTGGTACTAATTCATTCAGCACCTATCACTGTGTCTCTACACTCTCATGCAAATAACCCATGACCACAGCTAATCAGCACAGTGAAAACTAGAAAGACTTCAAGAATAATGTTTTCTTTGGCAACAGGAAAGAGACAATTTCTGGGATTCATATAATTTGATATAAGTTTAAAAGACAGGGAATTCTGCCCAGTTCCATGGAAAAGGGGATTGTAGTGTGACATTTAGGTTTAAAAAATCATATGTTTTAATCACTCATAATGCTGGTGTCTCAAACCTATTTGTAATAAATTATTAATATGAAGAATGTACTTGTGTGCAGATAAGTAATGCACCCTAGGAACTGTTGGACATGGAATACCATGTGGGATTAGGAATGGATAGATATGAGATCAATTGAAAATGCTGGAACTAAAATCATTTGAGATAAAATACATTGGCTACTGATTATGCCTATATGTATGTTACTCATTGTGTATAAATAATAGCCTCTGTGAGATGAGGAAACATGGATGAAAAGAAATCAATTTTTACATAATTAGTAAGTCAGAGGTGATACTTGCTTTCCTAGTCTTTATGCATTACTTCCTAAAACTCTTATTACAACAAGGCATCAAACACCATTATGCTGCTTTTCACTCAGCCAGTGACTTGATTTCAGGTTCTAAATGATCCATTCATTTCTCGATCTTTGACTAACGACAAATGAAGCCAACAACAAAAACAGACTATTAGTGATAATGCAAAAGACAATAAATCTGTTGCTCAGGTAGTTTGAAATGTAAAATGCCAGAAAATGACTTATCCCAGCCCACCTCTGTGAAGTGATATATAGTATTCTAATCTGTACACCAGCAGGATGTACTGTACCACTGTTATTTGCCAAGCACCTCATCAATGTCTTTGTATTTATACAATGAGAATATCAGATTAATTAGATCTCTATGATCTCTGTAAGTCCTAAAATTCTACTGTACATATTCTCATTAAAATTTGAGATTTTCTGCATGTCTCTTATCACTCTTGGTTATTTCAGAGATGCAAAATAATACAGTAAAGAATGCTCTTTTTTTTTCACATATATATTAGAGGGGAGCTCTCTACACTTAGCTACCCTTGAGTTCCAAACCTGAAACTATCAGTTTTTTGACTTGTAAACCTAAATGAAACATGTCATGTTATTGGTAACATTTTCATCTTTGGAAGTTATTTCAAATCGTGCTACCAGGGGAAGGAACAATCTCCTGATCTTCAGGTAGAATTTCACTGTATACCACTTTGCTTCTAGCACACCCATAACAGATTCAGCATTTTCACTTAAAATGTGTGCATGGGGAGATGTCAATTTCGAGAAGATGGCAGTCATGTTTCAAAGGTCAAGCCCAATTTCTGAGAATATTTTCTGCTTCGTAGTCAGAAAAGAAGATTATGAGTACAGTTTCCTTTAAGCTATTTTCTTTCTTGTCAAACCTTCCTCAAATAAGAAACTAGATAAAATCTAAAATTAAATTGTCCACATTTATCAGCTACATTTTTACATCCATTTGCCAATCTTCCTGATGGTAAGGAACAGTGAGGTGGGCCTTGCCTTGAAAATGTCCAACTATAAAAATTTTACACACATATATAAATGGGATCTCAGGAAGAGGTTGGAAACAGGACGAAATAATGAGGAAATATTCAAGTAATTGTTTGTCATTGGCCATTATTGGATTACAGAAAACAAAAATGATTTCTCAGAGATTTATAGGGAGTCTTACACTCTAGATCAATTGTTTTTCATTCCATACCACAGAAGCAAAGTGGGTACAACTCACAAATGTATATCACAAATTTCGGAAAGTTTCCTGTTCACATGTGAGGGCATGGATTTCTAATACATCAATTTAACAAATGTTGACTCAATACTCAGAATATGTAAAACACTGTTCAATGATATGAAAATAATCTCACATCATTGTTCCAATGTCATTTAGTACTTGGAAAAGAAAATAACCAATAGATACATTTTATTAAATATATTTTAATTATATGCTATCTCAGGAAGGAAGAAGAGCTATGGAGAAAAATAGAGTGAAGATGGGAATCCCAGTGGAAGGAGAAGCAGTTCAGAGAAAGCTTCCCTGATGAGGGAATACTGAGGATCTAGAGAAAATGAGGGAGCAAATTCTACTGGAATTCTGGTGGGGCCTACATTAGAGACAGAAAGGTACTACATACACAGAGCACTATGTTTGATGTGCCTGAGGAGCAGGAGGGCCCATTGTGAGTGAAGCGAAGTGAAAGAAATGAGAGAGCAGAATTGATCAGAAAAACATGCAGGGAAGACCAGGTGATTTTGCTGATCATGTTTATATGGGAAGGCTTTGGAAGATTTTCAACACAGGTGTGACATGGTATGGGTTATCTTTTAAAAGAATTCTAGATGATCTGTGAAATTTTAAAAATTATTTTCGTAGATTCTTCAAGGATGGAAACAAAGAGACTATTAGGAGGTTATTGGAATAATCCAATTAAAAGGTAATGATAGCTTGGAATAAGATGGTAGCAATGGAAATGGAGAACTGTTTTTATTTAGCGAATGTGTGGATATAGCTGGCATTCTAGAAGGAGGTAAGTTGTGATTCAGTGTGCTAAATTTGAAATAGCTATTAAACATCCAAGAGGAAATCCATAATAAACAGAAGAAAATGCTAATCTAAAACAACACTATATTCCTCAGAGAATGAGAAAGAAATTATTCACATGTCAAATAATATGCTTTAAAAATATCTTCATCTGTAAAGTGGATTTAAAAAGTAAATATCCTTAAAAGTTCACATAGCTATTTTGAAAGATACAATTAATTAAAATTATATTAATACTGATTAAAAGCTGATACCTATCAAAATTTCCTGTATAGGTTCACATGTTTACATTTTTAATTTTGGTTTGTTGTATGTTTGCTTTTAAAATTCATTATAGAATCCCACATGAAGTCTGCTGAGACAGAAACTTCAGGAATATGACTTGTTAATCTATTGTGCTTGAAATTCAGGGCTCACAACATTTCATATCCCTCTGGTTTTGAGACTCTATTTTTATTTGTCCATCTTGCCTATTCCTCCTATGAGACCCCCTTGTCCTCTTGTCCAAAGACACCTGATCAATTGATATTCATTCATCTCAATTCTTACTATGTAGTGCATATCTTTTGAGTATCTTAAGTAGTCTTAGGTAATGAGTCAGCATGTTCTAAAGCAGCCATTTTGAAGAAGGAATTACCTTAAATACTAAAGAATGCACAGTAAAATCTGAAACCATTCCATATGGACACTTATTGAATGGAATGGACTTTTTAAAAACAATTAGTGTTTTAAAAGCCACACCCTGTACAAGCAAAGTAGTCTCTTTTGCCCTTAGGAAAGAACAGCACCAGTCTAAACAAGTGACTGAGGGAACCTGGTGAAAGATGTCTCAGTCATATAATAAGGCACTTGACTCTTTTAGTATTCATCTGCTGTGTGAGGGTGATTATGAAGTTGAGGAAGAACAAATCTTGAAAGAGAAAAAGATCTATATTAACCAAATATAGATCTTAGCTTCAATATTGTTATTTGAAATGCTTTTTTCTTTTTTCCAGACTGTTCATGAAGATGGGAAAAAATTGAATTGACCATATTGAATTAATTGCTACTTGATGCCAAAATAGGATTTTGTTATCTAAGCTATCTTACTCAGAATCATAGAGCCTCAAATAGTAGAATGATACGGACTTGTCTATGCTTATAGGATATTTTAGACTGGGGCCATGATATGCTAACTGCCAGGTCTATCTCAGTGTGGCACTGAGTCATACTGCCTCTTTGTATTCCTTGCAATGCATATATTTCTATGACAGTTAACATGATAAAATTGTGAAAAATATTTTGTAATATTTTATATCTGATTTATTTTTATTTTTAATTCATGAAAAGACTAGTTTTTGTTCCTAATAGTAATGAAAAAGCCAATCAGTGTAATATCTGTTTCTTTTTCTATTTCAATAAACCTATCATTGATATTAGGAATAATTTCAATAATAGTTATATATAGTTATATGCACATAGATGTATATGAAACCTATCAAAAATATGCTTTTTATAATGAGATTACAGTGTATATACCATCTTGCTTTTAGCAAGTTTGACTGTCCATGTGGTTGGATTGTAGGAAACATTCTCTGTTTTCCCTATACATCAAGAGTGGGAACAGGCAGAACAAGAAAAGTCTTGATGCCAATGTTCCCAGAAGTTCTAAAAAGTAGTGTTTAAAAGTTTTATATAACATTCTGTATACACCAGCATTTTAGCATGTATTTAGGGAAATAACTTTATCTGCCAGTGGATGAATTGTATCCCACCAAAATCTATCTATTTAACTCCTGACCCCAGTATCTAAGAATGTGATGGTATTGGGAGGTAAGGATTTTTAAAAGATAATTGCTAGACAATGAGGCCAAATAGTTGTGCTGAATGTAAAGTGGCTAATGTCTGTATTAAAAGAGGAGATTAGGACACAAGTATATACAAAGAAGAGAATATCTAGAGATCATCTGCAAGCCAAGGTAAGAAATCATAGAATAAATCAACCCCAGTGACACCTTGATCTCAGTATCCTAGCCCCTAGAATTGGGGAAAAAATGTACCTTGTTTTACCCACTCAGGCCATGACGTGTTTTGAAAGCCCTAGCAAACTACAACATCTATTGTTTTACATTTTTCAGAGTGCAAGCATATATTTGTTTTTTTTACATTGTCATTTTGTTCTTTATGTTGTTTTCTGTGTACTTTCATTATAATTATTTGAATAAAATTATTGTAGAAATGATACTTAGTGACATACATCTTCACAAACACTGCACTAACATTTGACTTAGTATATCATTTTCACAGTTTTTTGAAATACATTGAAATTTTGCTTTAGAATGTTCGATTTTTGGTTGTAACAAAGCATCTAGAATACTGCATATATCTATTAATATGCATGAATAAGAAAGAAAGACATCAATAAAACAATAAAGTAGGTTAACCAAGAAATGGATTTCAATGATTCAAAAATAAAGCATTTCTCATAAAAGAAACAGTATTTACTTGCTCCTTAAACCCCTGGATCATTCATGCTATAGCATCATTAATGGTTTGCAGGTGTCCTAATTCATTATGTTTATTTTTCTCTTTTCTATGTATTTTCTATGTACTCTGTTGTAACTTAAACCTAAACTTTTTCTGAAATGCTTACTTCCCTTAACTTCACCCTTTCTTTTTCCATTTCCCAACTGTCTCCAAAATGCAAATGCTAACCTCCGATAAATTACCTAACTCCAAAATGATAAAAACAAATATCTTCCTACCTGCCTCATAGATTTTCTGGTGAGGTTTAAACATTAAAATGCATATACAGTGTGATGTGAAATATAGCTGTAAGCTTTTAGAAGAAGTTGGAGTAGGAACAAATATCAATACTCATTTTAAAAGCCTCACAGTTTAATTTACTAGATTTTTTTTGTTTCTTTAGACCCAAAGAAATTCAATACACATTTTCTGAAAACCAATCTCTATAAAGAACTAATGACTTTCAGTCCCATCCCTCTGTGCAATTAGGACATTTTGCTATGGTGAAATTATTATCAGTCCTTTTCTAAAGAGGAAGACAATGAGAAACACAAAATGTTTAAAAATAACAGTGATTACACAGCTAGTAGATGCTCAAGCCAAGATTTGTATCAAAAGAGTCTAAATGTGCTGCTCATACATTTATCCATGAAGGTATAGGCAACATGAGAGTATCATTTTAAATAAGAGAAATTATGGTTTAATAAAATGATTTAATCAATCCTTATTTCACCAACTTAAAGATCTATATAATTTTATGTACTAGAAAATAAATAGAAATGTTCCTGTTAATCTAGGAAAACCTTCCCAGTTCTTAGATAATAGAAACCATTGGTTTTCTATTATGCTGTGATTTAGACACATAATCTATCTCAAAACAATAGTTGACATAGTCATGACCACTGAGTTGGTACTGATATTCAGTATGACACTGAGCTGTCATTGCTTCATAAAATTTCCAAATATGAGTGCTTAGTGAAATAGATGATGGTTCTTAAAAGCTTTTAGTGGAAAACCCATATGCATTCAGTTCCTGGTTCTATCACTTACTTTTTAAATATCTTGAATTAAATAAACAAACGCAACTACAAACGAGGGAAATACTTTTTAGCATTGTCAGTATTTGCTGAATATCTGAGATTATCATAAAAATATAAGGTTAAAGAAGAAAAATATATGCTATAAAACTATCTTAGAACAGGACTATACCATGCTATATAGAAAGCAGAGACCTGAGATTCAGGTAGCCCTAGGCCCATTCCATCATTGACCCTGTGTGGTTTTAAATAAATACCATTGCAAGATTTCTCTTTTCCACCAGTAAATTTTAGGAATATTACCTATATTCTGTGTTGTGCTGTGAATTGAGGTGACAAAAATTAGAAAAAATGCTTAGTCTTTACATTAGTTAATCGCCATCAGGTGATCTATTGGGAAAACTTGAATATTCCGAGAGCCATAAGAGAAGGCTTATTTCAGAGTCCATTGGCAAGAATTCTGAGTTGAAATGGGTTGGGCAAAAGCAGCAATTTATTCATGTCTTACAAACATGGTCTTACAAACATCATACAGAGCTGGCACAAAAGAACAGACACCATCATTTACACCATGCTTTCTTCCAAGTCACTTCTATTGAGCTATAACAACAGAACAAGTCAGTTACTGAGTTACACAGTTCTTCAACATGGAAACCTCCCCATTAGGGTGGTCAGATTGGCTAATCAAACAAACGGTTAATCTACATGTCAATACAGTGCAGGATTTGTAACAGAATTCAAGATATTCACACTGATATTGTAATAGATTATAAAACAGTACAATTTTCAGAAATGACAAGATTGCGAATCTCCCTGCCTGTTCTAATAACTTTCTTGCTTTTCTCCTCTCTTTTCTTAAAACCAATTTCAAACAGTTTTACTTCACTTTTCACATTCAAAACACTTGAAATATTAAAACTAAAAACTATTTACAAATTACTCATTGTAATTTTAAAAGTATGTGTTGTTGGTTTTGTTGTTCCAGTTTAAAAAACAAAATCACCCCCTTCTGATAAACATGACACACCTGGTACCACCATTAACCTCTGGCTGTTATGTAGGGTTCTTACAACTGACACCTCATAACTTTACAGAGGCCCAAAATATATTATTTCTATGGCCTATGATCCCAAGCATACATAGCTAGAAAGGCCATTTGACTTCTCCAAAGTCCACTGAACTACAGTCCATTTATGTTGTTTTCACAGAAGTGCTGAGCAAATCAAGATGCTGTGAGATGACTTTGAAGTGGAATGAAGACCATAACTGGGGAATATTCATTTTTTAATCCCAAAGTCATCAAAAAGCACAAAAAGAAGTTGATTTTCAATCTTTGTACACATAGAATGTAATACATTTTCTTTACACTAGGCATAGTCATAAAAAGCATGTATAAGTTGTTAGGAAAATGCATTTTCATAGAATTTACAAACACTGTGATATCAAACACATTCTCAAAAACTGTTAAAGTACTGACACAAAACCTGACTTGAAATGTAAATTTTTCAGTAGACTTTATTCTTGCATATTTAATAATTCAGCTGTACCCGAGTTTTACTCATACTTCTCTAAAAACACAAATATAGTGACATCATCTTTAATTAATACTTTCCAAATAATCACAGGGTACTGCTTCCCTCTAATAGGTTTTGAATGATCCTTGGCACTGGAAAACAGTACAACATACAAGTCTTAACTGTCTTATACACAACAGCACAAGACAAGTTAGTGTAGAAAAGATAGTGAAAACCACACTTTCTTGTGCTAATTTCACAGCCTTAAGTACTGGTATATGTTGTGAACATATGGAAATTATGTTAGGCTTACTCTTTAATTTTTAGTCTTTGTTGGTTTCAATATGGCAATGTTTAACACATAATGGGTTTTTCTTTCATTACTGCTTCTTTTTTTTCTTTTTCAAACAGCTTAGTCTTTTCTCCAGGAGAGTAAATTAAACAAAAACTTACATGGCCATGCCCACTCTAGGTACAAAGGATGGCCTTAAAATTATACTTGCACACTGTACATATTTCCTACAAGAAAACAGTGTTTCTAAATGAATTTCTAGCTGAAATTTATTTCTTTATCGACTAGCTAATTTGACAACTTCACAAAAGTAAACAAGAATTTCTTAGGCCACGCTGAGACTTGTGATAGGCAGTGAATAATACAAGGCCATGGGTTTTATGTGAGGTTATATTTTACATTTTGACTCACATGTAACCTTGGGGGGGGATCAAATTTCAGCCACAGTGTTCTCAACTCAGCCCTTTGAGAAAATGATTTCTCATCCTATTCACTGTCATTTTGAAAGGAATAATAAGTTTCTTCTCTAATGATGAAATTGTATTAAATAATTACAGACTAAAGAAAAATGACCAAATATTTTTATATGCAGGACAATTGTTTGCACATGACATCATTAATAAAAACAAACTAGAGAACATTTCTTTAGTATCTTTGGATTTAAAGAAAACTATTTCCCCAACTTGAAGAAAAATTGATTAATTTTCATAAGAAAAGGCATGTTTATGATCTTTTAAATCTTAATCCCTCAGACTTCCAGTGACATACTCATTTCTGAAGTATTACCAGGTCTTTGGATTATGGTACAGTGTTCATAAAAAGTTAACCTATACCTGTTTATATCATTGGTAATCTGTAGTGGAAATTGAATATCTTATGAAAATTTATCCAACTTCTCTAATAAAGGGGGAAATCATCACGATACACATTTATAGTTACTTTCTGGTCTACAATGTCAATCCATTTCTAAACAAACAAAAAAGAGCAGCTTGTATGTCACAAGCTTACAATCACATGTAAGAAAGAAAAATCCTCCTTGCCTAGTAAAAATCCTCAAGTTCCAACTCATGGCTAGGCTGCTAACCATCACAGAGCATATGCCACTTGGCAATCTGTCTCCTGGGGAAGTCGCAAATCTCCTTCCAGTGTTCCCCACCGGTTCCTTCTGCTGATGCACCCAGGATCAACCGCCCAATTATCTCATTTCGGGACCCCCTTTCGGAATCCAAAACCAGAAATTCAACACTTATATCTTCAAGCCCCTCACAAGGAATATCAAAGACAAATAGTTCATTAAATACTGCATTGGGGGTGCACTTCTTCACATGAGTCTTCTTTTTGGAGATTCTCTTTTTGGCATGGTACAGGTTCACTTTGACATAGGGATCTGCAATGGTATGTAAGAATTGTTACGACAACAAGGCTGAGTTACAGAGGTGTTCGCAATATCACTATGCCCTCACAGATTATGGCATGCCAATGCAAGGTGATTACAGTGGAAATGAGAGAGAACAAATGATAAGTATGGATACAATTTGGCTTTTACCTTATTAACACAAGTAAACATAAAAAAGAATAGACAATCGAAGAGAAAGCTGTTCTAAACTAGAGGCTAAAGGAGATAGTACAATGGCAGAAAAAAGAGATAATAAAAATGGGAAGAATAGAATATTGCGTGAATATATTCTAGTTACCAATAATTCCTTCCATAAAATTAGATAGAATTGCATGATTTGGGGTAAGTCTATGTCTCAAAATTGGCTGCTTTTTTTTTCTTCTATTGAATGGAGATTTGGAATCCACAAGTAAAATCTTTAGGCTTAACTTTGCTGTGGTTCTTCAGTCAAATGATTGATTAGCTTTCTATTTGTCAGTATTGACTTTCTCTGTGTCATTGTTAGTGTGTAAATTTTATGTTCATGGTATATTGTCACATATTTAATTATTTGACTTAGCATTTTTTCATTGCAGCAAATGTTTTCATCAACAAATAATAATGATACCAATAGATGATTTTCAAATGAAGCATGTATTTCTATTTTTCATAATGACCCTCAAGGTAAGTATTATCATGTACAATTTATATAGACTTTAAAAAATATGATGAAAGATACTATGTTGTGAAATAGAAGACTTAGGATTTCAATTTAGAACCCATAAATCATGTTCTTTCTCACTTTACCATGCAACAAGGTTTTGATGTTTTCTGTGAAATTAGTGAAAAAGTTGAAAACGAATTGTTAAAATATTTACATGAAATATTAGAGGAAAAATAACAAAAATAATCAAAGAGTATGTGGTAAGTGGAATTTTTAAAAATACTAAAGTTTTAAAAATCTTCTGAGACTTTATTTTCTTCTGTGTACTTTTGCCAGTGGTCTTTCAGGTATGCAATCAGATATATAACTTTCACAAGCTTTGTCCCTAGATCTGAGAACTCAGTAGATTCTTCCTTAGTGCTGATAGCACTGGATGAAATTATTATTTTGAAAGTGAAAGATAAATAATCACATGACTTGTGATTGAACATAAAAATAAAACAAAACCAGAGTCAAGGTTAGGTGTTAACTATTTGTTCAATACACTAACAAGCTAAATACTGTATGTAAGTATTTCAAAAGCATTCTTACCTGAAAGTCCAGACACGTCAGATTTAGGCAGATGTCGAGCTTTCAGGACAACCACAGTGAGAGTATTTGTAGTAGACTGATAGCAGAGAGAAATCAACAACTCGCCCCGTCCAGAAGACTTCTAAACAAAGAGAAATGCAGTATAATTAGTTTTATTATTTTTTTAGTTTTGAAGTTTGTTCTTTCATCAAAAGTTTTATAATAATACAATATTGTTGCTATTTAAATATGATGTTCCTTGTATTTTTATGTGGTAAGTAATCTAAGTAACTGAAAGCTATTTTGCTGTGCTATCATGCCTAAAACCACGTCTTGCCATCTTGTGGTGTTTTTAGGTACTGCGGTATTTAAAATTTAAAGTGAATTGGCCACACCCATTACTTACCAATGTTTTAAGAGGATTTTATATTATATTCCACACAAAGGGTATTTTTCGCTTTTTGATGACTCCTATATTCTTCGAAATTATAAATAATAGAAGCGTAATATTTTAACTGGGTTTGTATAAGATCAAATGACTCATTTTAAGTTTCATTTGATTTCAAATTCTTTAGCACTGACAATAGCAGAATTTGAATTCAGGCAAAAGTAGATTTAATCTGACCTCTTGGCTCAAAGGTATAATAAAATAAAAGTTCTTTTTCTCTTCCTTACCTTCATGTATCTAATCCAAGGAACAAATTGAGTTTAAATTCTGGACAGAACTCAAAATTTTTAAAATATTGATTTTGGACAGTATCATAAGCCCTTCTTTGCATGATATATATATATCTATATATATAGATATATATATTTAATTTGTACTTAAAGACATTAAGTAAGATGAACGTGAGCTCAAAATATAAAACTTATTTGAAAGTAGCTTAAGTTAGAGCTTAGAACTAAAAATGATGACTTGGGCAGACTCTTAAAACCGCAGTATATACAAAAGCTGACACAGACTATCTATATGAATTATTACCCTAAGGGGAAGAAAAATAGGAGATAGCTATTGAATCCCACTAAACATCTGGCTATCTCAAAGTAGCTACATAATGTTTCTGCAATTTAACTTACATTAATTTCAACACTTAAAATGAAAGAAGATGGTCAACATAAGGTCTAAAGTTTTCTTCAACTTTAAAAGATTATGATTTTTTAAAGGAACATAAATTATTATGTTCACTGTGTTCATTGAACTATGCAATTTAAACACAAATTATTCTGAAATACCAGTATAAAATCAAGTAGGTTCTGTATTAAAGTGGAAATAGGATTAAATGTTTTTAATAAGTTTTATAATTTTCTATTAATCCAAGACTACCAAGTAGTATAAATACAAAAAAGAATAACTCACTTTCTCTTATATAACATAGAAGGGAGCATTTATAATTTAATATGATGTGATGTAACCTCCTAGAAAAAGTTACATAAAAGGCAACACAACTTCCAAATGCTCAAAAAAAATAATTATTTCAATAGAACCTCTCTAGACCTATGTTAAATACCTACATTAAAGATTGTTTATAAATAATTTAAACACTCAAAAACAATTACCCTAACATTTCTCTTGATGATCTCTCTGTTCATTAACATTTTTCCATCAGACAATTCGATTCCTGAAAGAGGAATAAGGACTTCTCCAATGATATCATCTCTTGAAAACCTGTCAAAGCTCAATATAGTGAAATGCAAGGCCAACTCTTGGATCTGGGTGTAGGGGATTCCATAGAATGTGAAGGTCTCATCAAACGCTGGATCCAAGGTCTTTCTTAGCACTCTGGTTTTCACTTTATGCTTCTTCTCTGGGAGGATCGTCATTTTGATGTAAGGGTCAGAGGTCATAGACTGTTCATCCATGGCTGGCAGACCACAGGCCTCCTTGATGTTCACTACAAAAGCCTTCTTCTCAAAGTTGTACTCTAAGGAGAAATAGAGGGTACCGAGCTTCTCTTGTTTCTCTTCCAAAGTAAGGGAAGTGCTAGACTTTAAGCTGTCAGGAGAAATTGCCTCTTTTTCTCCTTCCGAAAAGAGCTTTGGGGTCCCGTTCTCCAGCTCAGAATTGCTGCCAGCTTTGAGGTTTGTTTTGGGAAAGTTGCCATTGAGATCTCTCTTCTCTAGATCAAGATGCAATGAATTCTTTGGCACAGCAGGCTTATTCTTTATTTCATGTTTGTCATCTCCTCCAAACTTCTTTTTGCTATTTAGGTTTTCAGGATAAATATCAACTCCTTTTAGCACGTGCACAAATTTGTATGGAGGAGTCTTGTTAGACTTGGATGATTTTCTCTGACAGCAAATCCATGCAAAGAGAGAGACTGTGAAGACGAGGCCAAATGCACTGAAGATCCCCACCACCATAGGGATTTCATCTGAAAAATCAAGTGACCAGTAAAATACATTAAAGGAGCAGAGTGGCGATATGCGCCTGGAAAAGTATAATAGAGCTAGTAATTATTGCAGGTTGGACAGATTGAATTACTTTCCAGCAGTTCTGGACATAAGTTATGTGCACATTTCACATTAACTTCAAGTATCCATACAAATAGGAAAAAATACACTGTGATAGAAACTCCTTTATTTCAGTAGCTTTTCATAAATAAAATGAAAAGATTAAACTGGGTCTCCATCTGACATAGTAGGATGCTTAATAACCTTGATTTCTTTTTGTTTTTTCATGTAATATGAGTCAACTATAACATGATAGATTGAAGCTAATTTTATTATTTTTTTTATTGATGTGTTGACAGTTTGGAAAACATCACTTCTTACTGAATATGGAACACTAAATGCATATTCTTCAAATACTGAGAAATTTTGGAATGTTTATACCTTTTTGTTTACTCAAGTTTGAAGCAGAAAACATATAAGGGCTCATTGGTTCACAGAATTTTAAAAAGGAAGGACTATCATCTCCCATTGTCACAAACTCATTAAAAATTTCCATCACAATTATGGAACAGTTATAAAAGAAATGTACATATATTTGGGGAAAAAAGAACAAAAAATAAATCCAACAGTATACTGATATTAAATAACTTATAACATTACAATATATTTGTGTATAAACCCAACATTTCTCAGACAGTTGAATTATGCAAAATATCATTTAATTTAAATAGAATAAAAGCAGAACAATGATTGTAAGTAAATCATCATTCCTTACCATGTAGTAAGAAGAATGAATCTTGGTAATTTAGAGTTCATTTTTATCCATAACTGATTTTCCCCTAGCATATTTCCACATGGCAAATAATAATTAAATTGAAATTGGCGTTATTTTCTGGAGTGAGGACACATTAAATCGCTGACATCAGGTGATATTGATTGTACATTAAGTTTATCATATTTGAAGTGTAAGCAGATTTCTCAAGCAAATTGTGTAAGTAAAAGCAACATTTCTTCATCTGGACAAAGTACATCAATTGAGTAACATTTAACATAAAGTAAATACAACTAATGTAATATTACCTATGTTTCATTCTATTTCAATTCATTTTACTTTAAATAGTGAATAATAATGTTAAAAGTCACAGTCAGGAAAGGGTTAAACATTAACTACAAGAAGACCAATCTTTTGTTATACCCACTTCTCAACCCCCAAAATATTTTGCCTACCTACTTCATAATCACAAAAACTGAACTCAAAGAATACAGAATTAAATTAATAAAAAATGAATAAATATATAAATGAGATCAAAAGCAAAAACAAAATAACAATGAAAATTCTGTAGTTTAATATTAGCAATTAACTGAAAATTCTAAGAATAAAATAAACCAGGAATTCTCCAAATAGACAAATACACTGAATTAGTGCTACAGGAAGAAGAAATAACAGCTAAGTATGACCAGTTAAACTTAGCATTAGCTTTTGAGTTTTCCCTTCAATTTCAATCTTCATTGGAAAATAGATATGCCCTCACTTCTGGACTCTGATAATGCACAGTCAGGAAGCACATGCATTAAGAAGCAGAGGCAATTTTGCAGGAAATGTAAGAAGAACAATAAAAGCAATTGAAAATTATCCCTTTCTAAGTAGGCTGATAGCCCATGCTAGACCATATTTTCACTTTTCTGGAGTCTGGATATCCTTAAGTATCTTATTTTCTGATTTCAATTCATGAGTTGGAGAGAAATATCACAAAAATCAACCCAATCACCTAAATGAAAGGCTGCAAAAACAACACACTTATGAACATAATATCACAAACTCTTTCTATTTAATACCTACATCAAATGACAAAACATTCAAGATATCACGGATTGAACTTCTACCACTGTATTCTCTATCAAGAAGGGCTTAAGCTTTTGAGAGCAAAGATCACAATGATTGTATTCACTTTAATAATAATTATTTCCATCTATATATAACTTTTTAAAAATAACCTATTTTAAAAAGATATTTGTGATGTCTGGCCTTCGACATATAATTGGATCTAAAATACTACTTATTTACAAAGTACATCTAATCTTCATTATTGAAGTACAGGAAGAGATCTCTGAAGCCAAACATTAGGTATAAGAAAAGGAGATCTAAACTGGGAAACAGAAGCCCTAGTTCAAGTTTCCAGCAGCTTTTAGCTAACTGTGTATCTGGCAACACTACCTTCATTAATCTGGGCTTCTGTTATTTCACCAGAAATGAAATACGCCGTACATTCTGCAATAAAGCATATGTCTCAAACCCTCAATATCCAAGTTGTCTCATGCCAGATTAAACTCTTATGTAACCACAGATGTATTTGGCTCCTAAGAAAATACAGATTTTCTACAAATAAGAGTCACCTACAGAATTCATGAAACCAGCATACGAACAACAGACACTTTTTCCTTAACTAAGCGCATGCTGCAATTTACAGGGCTACCTGAACGTTTAGAAACTTCCGGAAGGTAAAAATCGCCCTAAGAGAAGGCAGTTTAGAAAGAAAGATACCAAGAAAGGGAGAGAACACAGAACTAAGCCATGATTAACCGTTTACTGTTCTCACTTCTCTTTCAAATTAACTACCTTAAATCTATATCCAGCATCCGATAAGGGAGAAAAACACAGTTCACCTTGGAGTATTCAAGGAACAACTGCAGCCATAAGTTAGGTAACTTGCTTACCAAAATCTTCCCGGTTGGTAGAGATCGGAGCCATTTTTTGCTGCGTGCTCTGTCCGAGGTTCTGAACGGAAAACTCCCTGGTTTGATTCACTTGCCTGGATCTGAAGCGCCGGCTTTCCGGAGTGCTGAAAACAACAGCGCCAAGCCCAGGGGACCTGCGCCTGGAACAGGGAGGAGGCAAAGAGGGAGGTCCGCTCGCCCTCGCCCTCGCACAGTGATTTGCCACCGCTGTTCCTGTTTTGGCTCTTCTGAAACGCTGGTCTCTGAGACTCCAGACGGGGCTGCAACACGAATTGACGCAATCCTGACGCTACAGGGCTGAAATCAGCACCCCCACACCCCATTAAGCCTCTCCTTCTCGCCCTCCTTGTTTCCTCCCTCCTCTCTGGAGGATTCAGGACAGACTCATCAATTATTTTAACTGTTGGACTACTAGATATTAGCTTCGCTCTCCTTTGAGGGCTCAGAGACACGGAGATGCACCCTGAAATCGAGCGTTCTCAGTTCCCAGTACAAAAGTCCCCTGATCATCTAGATGAGGAAAAATGCATGAATAATATAATTTACAGGGCGAATTTAAAAGAAATAAGAAAATTTTGCATCAAATGACCCATTGTAAAATGCAAAAATGTATTTTTGTTCCCTAAATTATTTTTTAATATATTTTAAGTATATTATGCTTATAATAGTTATGGAAAACCCACTGCAAATTAATGTATTTGAAATGAGATAACCATTTTCCTACTATAATTATTTGCATTCTAGTAAATTATTAGTCTAAACATTTTGCTGATGGGGTTGTTCATCCTGGTCTCTACCATTTAATATCTGACATTTGACTAGCTAAGTACTTAAGAACAGAAGGGCAGAATCCCTTCTGTGTTCAGAGCAGAGAGACTGGTTCTGGAATGATACATACGATTCAAGGTCCTGACTTCTAAAAAGTCTGTGAAAAGCAATTACAAGAATGAGGCCAGAATCTAAAATAGTATTGTTTATTATTGGCTGTTGTAAAGGAAACCATTTTTTGAGTGAAATTCTCTGGAGTGATGATCAAAGAGTATGCCTTTTAAAAATATTTAGAAATGTATAAAGAAGAGAACTCAGGCTGTGACTCCAACTGGCACTTACTGCTCCACAAAGAACTTCATTGCTCGTATTCAATGAGGAAGTGACATTCAGTGTGCGCTAGGATGAGGGAGGAGGGGACGCTGGGGAAGTCTCAAAAAGCTACTGTACAAGTGGCAGGTTCCTGCACATTGGCAAGCAGTCGACCTGGACGTCAGTACTGTGTCTGGGGAGAAATTGGCTTCAGTCCTTTGCATCATGGAAAATTTTATAAACCAAAGTCTCTTCTTTCCCTTTCTGCTTGCTCCCCCACACTTGGCATTTTAACATTCTTCTAACAGATTTTTTTATACCTTACATCTTTGTGCTATGAAAACACACAAACTAATTTGATGCATGTAATTTTTCCACTGGCAGAGTTTGTGATAGTGTCCTTGTCATTCTACCTCATTCTGATCACCTGCTTGCTCAGTTATGCATGCACCTGGTGGGCTTCGTCCCAAGAAGTAAGCATTCATTCAATGAAATGCACTGTGTAATTTATGTATGACACATATTTGAGGAAGACAAAATATGTGTGTGTGTGCTTCATGAATATATGTTTTCTTGTTAAGTCATGGCTAACATATGGTTAGGCTTATTTGCTATAAACACAGTTTATTTTATATATGTTATATATGTTGCAATCTCATTAATTGTATCTTCAGATGGTAAAATGCTGTCTCAAACCTGTCATGAATATTTAAGTTGATTATTATTTTTACCAAAACTCCAAACTATTCTTAGCTGTCTCATTTCTGAAGACACACTGTGATAAGATTACCTTTTGCCTGGAGCTAATGCTACTATAGTAACTATTTCATTACTTGCTTTGTAAATAAACTAAAAATAAATGTTATTAAATTAAAATATCTGCAGTTTCCCTCACTTTTGTTTGATGAACCTCTCTTTAGCTGTTATCCACTTATGTAGACAAGCTCCTAGCATCCCCAGAGGAGAAGTGGGCCCCATGCACAGAAGATCCTATAAGTTTCTTATGATTGAGAATCATGCCCTACCATTATGTTCTATTATTCTTTTTTGATCCTGTAAACTAGAAACCAATTTGCTGACGCATGTATCTGACTCTTGAAGCATGAGACTTGTGCGGAGGGATTGTTGCTAGGTAACCACCTTTTGGCCACCCCAATCCCACAGCCTCAAACAAGTTCCTGCCCTGTGAAACACAGACCTCTCTGAATAGAGGGCAGTATTTACTCTATACTCTTTCTCTCACTGATAAATTGGTGCAGATTTTTATCTTACTTTTTTCTCTGATTGTAAATGACTACATACACTTTTAGAAACAGTAAACAGAATTTGTGAAATCAATTTAGTTTTAAGAAATCTAGTTAAATTTAAAAACTATTGATAACTCATCATATGATTGATTATTCTACTTCATTCATTTAGTTTATTTGCTTTAATTTAGTGGGTAGTTTAATTTATAAAGTGCTTTTGCATACATTAATGTATTTTGTATTTATTAATTCTGTGGTTTACTCTATATTTTAACATTTGTTTCTTAAAACATGTTATCAATAAGTATATTGAGAATTTTCTGCTAAGGAAAAGCAAATTTCAAATGATTTTGAAAATGTTACAATGATCTTCAGTAATCTTTACTAATACCTGATTAGTAATATAAATTATTTTGTTGGTATGTGGGTGGAGTACACTGAAGTATATGATAAAGGAAAAATATAATTGTTTTAATGTTCCTTTCATTCTATTAATAATGCTGGCTCTAATCCTAATGGAATAGATTTAGAATTCAAGCATAATCACGTTTAAATTCTGCAAGACATGATTTTCTAGTTTATATCATAGAAATCCCTTCACTATCCATTAGTTTTACTTTTTTTTTTGTTTTTCTTCACACATTTACTGTGCAATTTAGCATCTTGTGAATGACAGGATATTGGTTAGCCCAAATTAAAAAAAAAATCTTAGATTCTTCCTTTTGTCTTCTTTCTTTCCACACATATATATTAAATACGTACTTTTCCTGGACTCTGGTCGAGTGAGGGAAAGTATACATTGATATTGGTCAAGATGATTGAAATGATATTTACCCTCATAGAGCTCACTGACCACAGGTAAAAATGACACCCCTTCCTATAGAACTGAAGAACATTTTTATTAGAACATAATCTGTATCTACTTTTTTCTATAGAGCTGGAAAAAAACTTATTGGGTCATAATTTGCATGTATATATCTTTTGTCTAGTATTTACTAGAAAGCCTGGTCAACAGTAGTTCACTCTCACCATGCCTCTATCAGTCTATTCATGTTGACCCTTTTTACATAAATGGAGGTTCATTATAATTCTTACACAAAGATTGTACTGTCCATTCTTTATATTTATAACAACTTTTCTTTCCTTTGAAAATCAGTTTAAGTTACATATATACTGTAAAATTTTTGACTTACCAGAACTCATGGATTTCTTTTAACTTAAATTGTTAATAGGACTATTCCTACTTACATCCTTTAAGCCAGTTTGGCCTGTCCTTAATATTTATACTCACAATTCCAAATGTTAAAAAGTTTCATTAGGGCTAAATACCAGTATTTTATAGGACTGGGGCTTGTCTTGAAAGTATGTCCTTTAAATCAATCTTTCCAGTTCTCTCAACAAGAAACTGACCTACAACCATGCTACAAGCATTTCCTCTTTCAGTTTACCTTGAAGGGATTTATTGCTAGCTCTTCATGTTACACTACTCTTTTTCAGAAAAAAGTCCAAAACAGTTGGTTAAAAAAGTCTGATTATCTAAGTAAGCATAAAAGATTTATAAACTCCAAGGTGGTAGGTCACGTATTTATTTAAAATGATAGTTAAATGCATGCTTACAGTAAAAATACTTAAATAAAAATGGCCAAAAATTCATATATTTATTAAACAAAATGTACAAAAGTATATTAAAAATAGAATTAAAAACAAATTGAGCTAAAAGAAAATATCAAAAGGAAAAATATGTGATTTCATTTATAAAAAATATCTGGATCATAAAATAGCCTACAGATTTAAAGTTTGCATTCTAAATAACTTATAATCAAATTTATAAAGCAAAACTGTAGTAAATACTGAAGATAAATGGTATTACTTCTTCTATCCACCTGCAGATAATCTTACTTCCAGGTCTGGATCATTATCTGGGATAAGTTCACTGAATTGGCAGTATTCTTTTCCAAACCAATTGCATTGTCAGATTGCATAACTATCTCACAGAACTAGAATAATTAATCCTTAAAGTTAAGTATTGCATACACAGCAAGGGCAGGAGAAGCTGGTATCATGGAAAGGAAGCAGATACAAAGAGGTGTTCCTTGCACTGAGTGATGTTATATTTAAGACACACACTTAGTTCACCTTTGTGGGCAAGTAGTTTAGAAGGTAGGAAGAACATCATCTCAAACAAAATAGTTTTATTTGACACATGGGCATGGGGAGACTAAAGTATGTCTTACTACCCAACAATAGGAAGGATTCTTAGTGCTACATTAAGGAGAAAAGAGATCAATACTAAAATGAGCCTTATAGAATCATAAGTAGGCTGCAACTAGCTTAGTTTCTGAATACATAAATATATGTGTCTCCTGAAAAAGCAGCCTACTAGAAGATATATGGACTCAATCTGAAGAAGATATTTCCATGCAAAGCTGCTATAATTTTTATGCAATTTCTAATACTCAATCAAAAAATATCAGGCCTGATAAGAAACTAAATCAAGGATAAAAACACAATAAAAATAGGTCATAAATCAAGTAGATGATAAGATGGAGTTATTGATCATAATTTACAAGACTTGGATTACAATTCTAGACCACATAAATACTGCTTCATAAAATTAAGGAATGCATTTTATTTAGTGGAATCGAATCAATACAAGACTTGTGATTGTTAATTAGGTGGGCTTACAAAATCAGATGTGGACTAATTGACAAAGGCCATGTGCACACAGGAGAGCTAGTGGGCCAAGTAGCTGCTCAGTCCAAGAAGATGGAAGGCACAGGAGAAGAGAGGTCAAGGCTACAGAACCAGTGCAAGGTCAAAGGGAGTCCTGGAAGCTCACTAGAGAGTTGCAGGTGCAAGTCTGCACTGGGAGGGTGATGAAACTGGAGACATGGAGGCTGCCTACTCAAAGGCAATAGTAGCTAAGGACACATACACACAAGAAGCCTGAAGTTCCTCAAAACAGAAATACTTCCTTCTTTCTTTTTTTTGTTCCATCCAGGCTGCAAACCTATTGGTTGGAGCCACCCACAAATAAGGTGATTCTCCAACCCCTGCTCAGTTTATTGGCCTATAAGTCAATCATACACAGGAACACCTACAACTGTGGTTTATCAATCTGCTAAAATAACACTCACAGCCCACCTTTATCATCTCAACAGCCAGATATGTTTCCTGAAACCATAATTAATCTCCAAATAAAATAGCAAGTTCACAATTATGCATAACATGATTCAATAGTCCTGCATACAAATGGAAATTCAATAATTCCCTCCATAGAATAGAAGGCAAAATTTTTCCTTGGATGATGTTTATTTTCTCTTAATATTCTATATTTTAAATATTATAAAGTAGATTTCACAATCTGTTCATATTAATGTCAGGTCAATTAACATATGTTAAAAAAAGAAAAATACATCTGCTTAATATTTGTATAATACATGCATAAGTGTATTAACAAAAGAAGAAATATTCATGACAGTTAAAATTCTCATTTCCGGAAATAATTTTCACCAGCTGTTCCCCAGACAAAGGTCTACTATCTAGAATATATAAAGAACTTTAAAAAATCAGACCTCCCAAATTTAAAGATGCAATCGATAAATGGGCATCTGAAATGAGCACACATTTCTCAGAAAAAGAAGAAGAAATAGCCAATAAACGTATGAAAAAATGTTCAACATCACTGGTCATTCGAGAGATGCAAATGAAAACAA
>NW_004624779.1:17619612-17642540 GCF_000247695.1 Heterocephalus glaber
AGAATTAAAAGAATCATACCACAGTGATATATGTGCACCCATGTTCATAGCAGCACAGTTTGTAATAGCTAAAACTTGGAAACAGCCCAATTGCCTATCAACTGGAGACTGGATAAAGAAAACAAACTTTTTAAAAACAAAATGAAGTACTACTCAGCCATAAAAAGTGAGAAATTAGAGATATTTATAGCTAAATGAATGCACATTGAGGCAAAACTCTTAAGTGAATAGGACACTCATGTAAATACCAAATAGTTTCTCTGATGTGAGAAACTGAAAGTGTAAATAAGGACTAAAAGGTATAACAGATAATGTGAAATGAAAAGGGGCAAAGGGGAAGGGAAAGTGGGAGGGGTAGGGGAAAGGAAAGAAGGGAAGGGAATTAATATGAGGAAATGAAAAAATGGAAACAATGTCTTTGTAAATAGGGAGAGGTGGAGGGGTTGAAGGGAGGGCAGGGGAATGGGGAAAGAAATAAGAACCAAGGTAGATTATGTAAAGGTACAAATTTTCAATGATGAATGTCATTATATTGTATACCTAGAATGTACCAATAAAATTTATTTTGAAAATAAATAAAATTCTCATTTCTGTAACTGATCACATTGGGATAGTTAGAATTAATAACTTCCTTCTTTACCCATGGCTTATACCCTTGGCTTTGAGCAGACACACTAGCAAGTCTTGTTTTTCATCTGGCAGACTGACCATACAATTTTTCCTGTGAATTCTGGGCCATTGTCATTCTGCCTTGATTGAGTTGCTTTAGTTTCCTTTTGACCTTAATAGCAGGGCATGCCCTACTAAGAGACACACTAAAGGATATCCTGCACTGCAAACATATTCTTAATTACCTCCACTGTGGTGTAGTAGTACAATTTCTGTTGGTACTCAAGCCAAAATGGCTAGAGGAAAGTATTAGATTCCAATTCAGTGGAATCATTGTTAGGCTTCCTGATAAGCCTTCCTTACTCTAGAACTAAGACTTCCAGGCCAGCAGAGTATCAGGACATGGGAACAGGGAGCAACAATTTTGTAAGTGGGTTATTAGGGTTAGTGGTAAGTGGTATCATTCCTATTTCCATCCTTTGATTTCTGAACCCATGAATCCTGGCTATGAAAGAAACAGTACCATATATTGGATTATGATTCAAAGCATCCACAGCTTTCTGGAGAATCTTGATCCAGGCTACTAAAGTATTATTACCTAGCTACAATGTAATCGTATCAAAAAAAGTCAGTCCAACATTCTATCATTCCAGCTACTTCTGGATATGGGGAACATGGTAAAAACCAATGAATTCCATTGCTTCACCTCTTTGGCCATGAAGTCCATTCTTCAGTCAGAAATAATTTTGTGTGGAATAACGTCAGAATGTATGATCCATTCTTTAGGCCTACAGATGGAATTTTCGGCAGAAGTGTTATATTGAGAAGGCAAATTTATACCCCTAAAAGGTGTCTAATGCAATAAAGACAAAGTACTGTCCCTTTCATGATAAAAGAGGTCCAATATTATCAATCTGACAGCAGGTAACAGGCTCCTCACATCAGGGAGTGGTGCCATATCACAGACTCTGTATTGGTCTCTGGTGCTAATAGATTAGACATTCAACAGTGACTATAGCCAGGTCAACCTTGGTGAGTGGAAGTCCATGTTGCTAAACATAACCTTCATCCTTGACACCATGGCCATTTTGTTCATGAGCCTTTTGGGCAAAGGCAAGGTTGGCTGAGGAAACAACTTGAGAACAATGGATACAATGGGCCATTTTATCCACTTGATTATTCTCATGAGGCTATATACTGAAGGATAGAAATCAATATAGCAAGAGTAGGAACCTTGGGCATTTGGGCCCATTTAATCATGTAACTTACTGGTGTTTTCAGAATCTACTCCACTCCAATCGCTTTCATGTGATGATGAAACCATTGTTGTGTATATACAGTTTTAAGACTTTGTGGGTCAAATGGCATTCGATTTATGATGAACTCCTCAGGTTACATGGTAACATAGTGTTCCTTAGTCAAGTGTTCATTTTCTACTAAGGCCCAGTAGCAGGTTATGAGCAGTTTCTCAAAAGGAGAGTAGTTGTCTACAGATGATGGTAGAACTTTGCTCCAACATTCTAAGGGCCTGTGCAGTGATTCACTTATGGGGGGCCTAATAGTAGCCCCAAATAGTCTCCTTTTCTGCCACTGACACCTCACATACTCTTGGATGTGCTGGATCATATGAACAAGTAGGAGTCTGCACAACCTGTACCTGTTTCAGAGCCCTCACTTATTCTGAGCGCCATCAAAACTAGCAGCTTACCAAGTCACTTAATAAATGGGCTGGAGCAACACCTCCAAGTGAGGAACATGTTGTCTTCAAAATATTGATAAACCATGGCCAAGGACTTAGCTCAGTGGCTCTGGCGTGGCTCTGGCACCTGCCTCGCAACTGCAAGTTCTTGAGTTCGATCCCCAGTACCAAAAAGAAAAAAAAATATATAGATAGATAGATAGATAGATAGATAGATAGATAAATATATAGACCCAGTAAGTATTTTACATATTCTTGGTGGTAAGAGGGACCAGATGCAGCATGTTATCTTTTACCTTAGAAGACATATTTCTGCATACCTTGCATCAGTAGACCTCCACAAATTTCACCAATATAGAAGGGCCTTGAATTTTATTTGGATTTATTTCTTGTCCTCTAGAACACAAATGTTTTACCAAATATCCATTACCCCTTGCTCTCTTGGTCCAATCAGTATAATATTATCAATGTCATGGACCAGTGTGATACCTTCCGGAAGAGTGAGAAAATCAAGATCCCTGTAAACTAGCTTGTGACACAGGGCTGGAGAGTTGATACATCCCTGAGGTAGGACAGTGAAGGTATAGTGCTGGCTTTACTACCTGATATAAAATGTTCTGGTGGGCCTCATGGATAAGACATGTTTCAAACCAAGAGCTGCATATCAGTTGCCAAGAGATGTCTTAATCTGCTCAACCAAGGAGCCCTACATTGGTAAAGCAGACACAATTAGTGTCACCACTTGATTAAGCTAATAGAAATCAATCATTATTCTCCAAGATTCACCTGCCTTATGCACAGGCCAAATAAGAGAGTTAAATGGGAATGTGGTGGTGTATTACTCAAGTTTCTCATTCCTAGGACACAACACCCAACGCTCACAATTAAACAAGGAGAGGTTTAGTTAAGCTCACATCTTTAAGGAGGTTCAGTCCACAGGCAGGCAGGTCCAAGGTAAAACCTCATGGGAAAAGGGTATGAGGGAGGAAAACTCCTTAGTTCATGGCCACTGGGAACCAGAGCAGGGAAACAGGAGCAGAAAGGAACAGGTTAGGGACCATATATAATACCCAAGGCCAAGCCTCCATGATTCACTCAGAAATATTCAGAAGCATGCTGTACTAATTGAGTATGCATTTTTTAACTCAATGAAGCTAACATATCAGAATTCACAGTCACAGTCCACTAATTGTCAACCTCACACACAAATGCATCTCCTTAAACTATACTTGGTCTCTGAATAAAGATAATAATAAGTTCAAAATTCCACCGAACATCATACAACCATCATGCACAAAACCAGAAATGCAATAATTCCCCGAAATGCCAACAGTCCCATCATTTGTCAAAAGTTCAAATCCAAGGCTCTTCTGATCCTCAAGACAAACTCTTAGCTGTTGACCTTTGTAAAAATTGTAAAGAAGTTACATAATCCCAAGGAACAATAGCACAAAGTAAACATTCTTTTTCTAATAGGGAAAAATAAGAAGAGAGGAAAGAATCAAACTAGTGGAATACTGAAACTCAGAAAGGAAAAAACTAAGCCATGGAGGGTCATAGCTGAGCATAAAGTGGTAAAATATGGGTTCCACAGGACCTTGGGCAGCACCATCCTTATAGTGTTGCTTGTTGCAGCTCACAGGACCTCTGTCTTGGGCTGGCTCTGGGCATGGCCAGAAGTTTTCCTTGTCTGACATTCCACAACCCTGGCTTCTCCAACTTCCCTTGTACCTTTGGCTTTTTTCCCCATAATTTCACATACTTACCTGGCCTCCCAGTCCTTCATTTGAAATCTAAGTGAACACCTCACTGAACCCACAACTTTTGCATTATGCATGCTGACAAAACCAGCACCACGTGCATGAAGCCAAGGTCTGCTGTCAGTGGAAGCAGTAGTTAGGCCCCCTTGGACCATAAATTCAGCAGACTCCAGGTACCTACATGGTTGAACAAAGTGAAATGAATCCTAGGGAAACATTCTCTAGAAATCCTTCCTGAGCAATCATCCCAGGAACTCTCTTCTCAAATGAAAAATTGACACTTATGCACTGATGAGGCTGAAATTGGTGGAATCCTGCTGATTCTTGAGATGCCTCCACCTTTCTCTTTGTCCCTACAAAGGTTGGCATGTTGGAATATACAGTATTAATAAAATTTGGGGCAAGAAGAGTCCTTATTATCTGTCTTAAACTATTATATTAGTGTTAGTATTTTGAAAAAATATTTAATAGTATCTATTGAAACACAGCATGAACATACACAATATTCCTATAATTCCATATTGCTAAAGTCTAAATTAAAATGATTACATAAATATATATAAATGCTCATGATAGTATTATTCACAGTTGTCAAAATTCAAAATAACTGATTTTCCTGTGATTACCAGATTGGAAAAATATGTGTACATGCTACAATATATAGAAATGAAAACCAAAACCTAAATGCTATTCTACAAAATAAATATGCATTTCCTAAAAGTAATTAAATAAAAGAAACAGCCAGAATATATATTGTCTGATTGTACTTTTATAAATTTCAGAAAAAAACCAAACTCTAATCAGTGTGGGTACAAGTCACACAGCAATTCTATTTATAAGAAGTGGTAGTTACGATGGAGCAGCTAAAATATCTCTGAGGTATTAATCTTCTATGGCTTGATCTAAGTAGTATTATACTTACTAATGTTTTTGTTGAGGTTTTTAAATTTATTATTTGTTCATTTATAATTTTTGTGCTCTTATTTGTGTCAAATATGTCCAAATTGCATGTCAAAAACTTCATCAAAAATTTTGTTTATGTAAAATTGCTACATTTATAACAAGAGTAAATATATATATATATGTATATATATGGTCATGTACAAAAAATTAGCATAGGTGTCTATAAGGGAGAAGAACATGGCAATTGGATATAGGAGAGAAAAAATAAATGAAATTGAAGATGATTTGTACATAAATTACAACTTTTTTCTTCACAAAATGAACTTTCTTCTAAATAGTTTTTAAATTCCAATAGTCTACTCACTTTGAATCTTCAGAGTTAAAAAATCTGCAGTTCCTCTTTTAATTTACAGTCACATATTACCTCTAAGTTTTCTCTCTTACATAGGCATAGATACTAAAAATAAGAGAATAAGCTGAAGACTGAAAACAGTAATATAAATTCTACACAGAGATTGCATAAATAAAATGTATACAAATTTTAACTTCCATAGCAGATGAATATGAATTTCTAAATGCTCTTTCTCATGGTCTCACCATTGTCAAATGAAATAACAAAGATAAAGATCACAGATTCCTTTTCCCATTCTCCCTCCCCCTCCTTGTTCCCATTCCCATTGGAACGTTTTATTCCTATTGTCAATGGGAAGGCGAGGAGGAGAGGAGGGAGGGTAGGGGAATGGGGAAAAAAGGAATTAATTCCTTTAATTAATTAATTAATTCCAGATACAAATTCCCTACAATGAATGTGATCAATATGTATGACTAATATATACTAATAAAAAATAAAATTTAAAACATCATAGATTTCACCTAGCAATTCACATGCTGCATTTGAGCTGTTTCATTATGTATATAATGCAGATAAGGGTCAAGTTCACGGAACTGGAATCATTATGCAGCATTAGACTATTGGTGTAAGAATAAAGTGTGCTATGACACCATGTCCTGTAAGCTTTCTTTCAATTATTAGATGCTAAAAATTTGTTCTTTACTCCAAAGAAAATAGTTCCAATATTCAAATTACTGAAACCACTCTGCATCAGGTACTACTTTAAATGCCCAAAGTCCACATGTAGCAATCAATATGCTTTTGCATGACACCTTCAAACAACTAAAATGTGCTTTTGACCTTTGCCTTATGCAAATTTTTCTTACCTTATAACACTTGTTCTTTACAAAATTAATATTCATTTGATTATCTTCTCTACCTGTTCCTTTCACAAATTAATACCCACTCTCAGGTAAAAACAAATATTCAAGCTGCTTATAGCTCACCTTGAAATAGAATCTTTCTATAACTTTCCTTGCAAAGATATGTATTTTATAGACATACATGTATGACTACACTATGTACTCTTTTGTATACCAGAAATTCCTGAAAGAAATTATAGTTGCCTTAATGCCTGTGAAGCCTCCATTTTTCCTTCCTGTAGTGAGGATTTAACCCATTTTCACACTGAAAAATGTGTCTAGCCCATTAAATTATTTTATTTTAAGGCAAAGTCTTTCTATGTTGCTAAATTGCCCAATCTAGGCTCAAACTTGTGATTGCCCTGCCCCAGCCTCCCAGAATGCTGGAATTATAGGCATGCACCACCATCCCAGCTTGCAAAATCATTTAAAGATTATATGGTTTTGTGTCTCTTCACAACACCTCTCTTTAGAAATCGGGGCACGCATTTATGAGCAATCTTGGGGGAATTAAGATCAAAGTTTACAGATGGTGAACTAATAGTAGCAAGGAAGAAAAGCAGAAGAAATGAAAATTTAACTTAGGAAATCATTTGATACCTGAGAAGGGCATCATAATACAGAGAAAGGAAAAGTCAGTGGTAGCTTACTGAGTCAAGTTGAAAGTATTGAAATGTTATATCTTTATGTTACACTGCATATTATTAATCATAAATTGCTGCAGTTCATTTAATCAGGTTTGCACATTTTCCTGATTGCCCCATCTTTTACTGAAATTCTCTCAGCTTTTGGTAATGAATTACATCCATGATTTAACTTTTGAAAATTAATTACATTTAACCTATTTGATGTGAAGCCTTGATTCCCAAGTCCCTAATTATGTGTACTGAAGTTATGGGAAATTTTGGGTTTTCACCTGAGGCTGGATTGTTGCAAATATCCACAAGACAAGAAAAGGAAAGAAAGAAAGAAAGAAAGAAAGAAAGAAAGAAAGAAAGAAAGAAAGAAAGAAAGAAAGAAAAGAAGAAAGAATAATGGGCATTGTGGTAGCAAACTTAAGTGATGTGAAAGAAAAGAAAATGAACCATCTATGACATTTCAAATCTACTGCAGAATATTTGAAACCATGAAGACCAAAACTCTTTTTAAAAAGGACTATCTATTCTTCATATATATATATCACACATTATTATTTCCCAAAGATTTCGAATCAATTTAGTGACATGAAGACATAATATTTTTGACAGTAGTTAACAATTTAGCAATGAGAAATGTTAATTCATTTATCTATTTTTGTGAAGAACAATACCCTTCTTTTATTAGAAATGTTTTCACCATTTTTTCTTCTCAGGAAAAATTAAACACATGACTCTTAATTGAGAGGCAGTTTTATACAGGTTGCATAATCTGAGGGCTTTGATTCAGGATGATGAGGCAGAATGTGAAAAGCATCTGCATCAGTCAGTGAATCTTCAGATGCAATGACTGGAAATGAGTGAATCATCAAGTGACTTCTGGATCTCATGAGCAATGTCAGTTCCTACTTATACTGATGCAGCTTCCTCCCTCCCAATAGCTGTAGATTTTAATAAAGTAACGGGGTCATACACTTTTAGAGCTGTTAGAGACCTCACAGATTTTGAATCTCTTCTATAAAATCTAGTTGAGGATACACATATTCTTTCTAGTTAAGAATTTTACTGCAAGGTCATGGAACATGACAGTGATCGGTCACAGCCATCTTTTATTTTTTAATGAAGCAATGCTATACCTGTTTCAAAATAAGTTTTACAATTCCTACTTTTGAGGTATTTGGTGAATGCAATGCAGTTCATTTGTTTCTGTTTGTTTGTTTTTGGTTTTCTTTTATTTTTTAGTGCTGGGGAATTGAACCCAGGGCTTTGTGTATGCTAGGAGAGCTACAGCCTCAGCCCTCATCTGTCTCTTTTATTGATAATTATTCAAGGAAGGAGAAACACTTGTGTTCCTATATTTATTGTTCAAAGAAAATACTGAGAATTCCCAATTTTTTCATTTTCAAGATATTTAAATCTACTGTTATTCTCTATGTGCTTCACAAAATTAGATAAATTCTGTAATTAGTGTTTAGTATTATGATATAAAACATATTTCATATGTGACTAAAGTCAACTAAGAGAACCCAAACATCTCCATGATGTTGCATTAAAACTCTCCCTTTTATCATCCAAAATTAAAATACTCCTAGTCAATAAGCATTTTTCTCATTCCTTCTCTGCATGCAGTGATATTTATGGGATCAATATGTAATTTAGTGTCAGTATGTTTAATCATAATCAGCTAGAGAGTTATGTTTAGTTGGACCTACAAAATGTACTATAATGATCCTAAAAATGGTTTAATTTAAGAATCACTGCCTCTGTGCATATGAATTAGAGACCTGTGTTTGTTGATAGCAGTTAGTACACAGAAACAGGCAACACCATCTGGCGGTAGAAATGATTCTTTAGCTATCCTTTCACTCTTGGTTCTAAAGTAATGTATCATTGATTGGGTTCCCTGAGGTGGAAAATCTGTCTTATTTGTATACCTTCAACTACGGAAATTTATGATCCCGTAATTTCTCCAGTATCAATATAACTATAAGCACAGCCATAGGCCTTGGGGTGGTAAATGGGGTTTCAACATCATAATCAATCCCAAAAGAAATCTTGCAGTGAGACTCCTTAACTTAAATGCATGTCATGAATAGTACTAAGAGCAATGTTAAAATGATTATCTTAAAGTCAGACATTCAGGACAAAAAAAATGCTCAATATAAAATCATAGCAAGTGCCAAATATTATCTAATTAGGTAAAAATTTCATTCGAGGAAGAATAGATGTTAAGTGCATATGTGTGTGCATTCATGTGCATGTTTTGAAATGTAATTAAATTATACTACTGTATAATGAAGTTTAAGAAAGTTTCTGAAATGAGAGTAGAGGTAACTACAATGATGATTCTTAAAAAGATGCAACATCTCACCAAGTCATAGAGTACGTTTGTATAAGTGGTGCTCCTTCAAAGGAATTAAAATATTTTATGTACCCATACCAACTCCCCACAAGGAATGTGAACATTATGTACTGCAAACATGTATTAAGAAAAATAAATAAATTTTATACAAAGGAACTAAAGCTGGAGAAAAAATCCTGTCATTGACCTCTGTTGGAGGGAATTTGATCAGACTTCTGATTTTATAGGAAAAGATACATCAGTCTTCATATAATCCATTGATTTAATCTAATTTCCTTAAAGAGGTTAAAAGCATCACAGATTGCTGTATTATTTTTATATACATTGACCTGAACTATAGATAATTGTAGCTACAGCTGTTCATGAAATATTCATTAATTCAAGCATGGTTTAAGAAAAGTCAAGAACAATGACATAATTGCTTTGGGATAAACTTGTTCAAAATGTCATCCATAAATTTTTTCAAAAAAAATATTCTGGCAAGAGATCTGAAAAGATGTTAATTTTTGTCATAGAAAATAAAAAAAAACTAAGTCAGGTCTTTGTTTTTAGAAAGAAATTTTAATTATACTATTCCAAAATGATGCCAAAGATGTATTTTTGTACTGCATAAGCAAGCCATTTTTGGAAACCCCTACATTTCATGGCAGGACCCTCTCTACTAAAATGATTTGTACAAAATCTTACTGCTATAATATGTAGGAGTGGCTTTTGAGGAGTTTGGATTGTAATGTATAGTAAATATCTTTTGAGATTTCATGAAGCTTCTAATTCCTGTCATTTTCCTCCCTGACTCAGAAAGTGGCCTGTGAAATTATGATCTCCTTTGTAAGGGGGTTCATAGACATAAAAAGAAGGTGATTTTTCCAATTAGAAACATTTTAATTTCATACAAGAAATTAAAGTTTAAAATATGCATTTTAAAAAGTCAAATTCAATGAAGAATTTTAGAACTTGCCTGTGAAGGCTGAGGTCAAACTGAGATCTTGCAAAATGGCCACCTAGTATTTATAATTCTTTTCCATGTCATTGTGTGTGACTTCACCTGGGTCACTAGATCTATGTGATATGAATGAAAAGCAAACTATTGTCTGTGCAAAATTAGATCTGTCACTTTCAGTGAGTGATAATAGCAAAATTTAGAGAAATTCTCAATATAGAGTTTTATAGAAGATCCATAGAAAAACAGTGCAAATTTGTTCATTATAGTGGATGATAAAGAAATATACAAAACAAATAGATCTTAATGAAATCTAGTTAAAATGATGAGAATTTATAGAAAAAATATGCTATCTCATTAGATACATTGTTAAAATTCTATCTTCAGATGCTTTAGACATCACATAAATAAATGTACTACTAAAATAATTGAATTTCAAGATTTCAAGTGATTTAAAGGTCATGTAGCCTAGTGCCTCAGTGTTTACACAACAGCATGGTCACTGGCTCCTGAACAAACCCAGGGGATCTTGAGTTAAATAGCATCATGATTAAAAGCTTGGCCTCAGGAGCCAAGCAGACCCCTTACCAATTATACAGCTTTGGCAAGTGACTTGACTTCTCTTAGCTTCAGTTCCTGCATTTGTAATATGGGTATAATAATAGTACTTTGATCCTCATTGTTCACAGAGTCTGTATTTATGCATATGCTCTCCATTAAAATTTGTTTGCCATCCCTAAATCAAACTTGGGGGTACCTTTCTATTCATTTGCAGTCATGTGTAAAGCAGCAAAAACGTGGTGTTGCTTAGTGTGTGTATCCTGGCTGAGTTGAAGCAAGGCAACAGTCTGCTTTCTTGTTTCAGCTCCTCTATTATAAAAGCTGTTCTTTCCATGATATATTTAGTGTGATGCCGTATGCAGTTTTGTGCTTTCTGTTGCTGTTGCATTCAAAATGGCCCCAGTCATAATATCAAAGTGCTAATTAGTCTTTGTAAAGACAAGAAGGCTGTGATGTACTTTATGGAGTAAATTAGTATTGGATCAGCTTCATTCAGACTTAAGCTATCATGATATATTTGCTGTAGATTCAACATTAATCATTATTATATATTAAATAAGATATTTTAAAACAGAAATATGCAATAAACAACGCTATATATTGTGTATTGTTGACTAATGAAAGTTATGAGGAGCAGAGATTCACAGGAACCTAATCTGGATTTTCCCCTAAAGCAGCAAATGCCTCAGTTTTGGTAACTCAGTGCTAATGGCAACTTTATAGATGGTAACAGCCATATATAACAAGAGTTGACTGTACTTACCTCAACCAAGAGATGCCATATTAAAAACTGCTCTGCACTGGAGCTCAGTACTTGGCAATAAAAACCATGTTCAATAAAAATGGACACTGTTACTCAACATAATGTCATGCAAAAGCCTTTCCTTTTCAGATATTTCACGTTCACTAACATTTACTACATCGTGGCCCTTGAAGAATGGGTATGTACTATGTCTTTTTTAGGGGCTACTGAAATGATTGCTATGACAAACATCTTATTCAGGCTGTTGTAATAAATTATCATACACTATACTGAACGTCTCAAGAGCAACAACAACAAATTATTTCTCACAGTTCTATAGGCTGCAAAGTTCAAGTTATAGGCATAGGCAGGTTTTGCATCTGGTAGTAGTCCTCTTCCTCGTAGATACATGTCTTCCCACTGTATGCACTCTCACAAAGCAGAAAGGAGAGGGGATCTTTCTCAGGTTTCTTGTACAAGGACACTAAACCGTGTCCATAAGGGCTTTGCTCTTGTGGCCCACTTGTCCTGTGGCTCACTTGTCCTGAGCCCCAAGGGCCTCACTTTCTAAGACTGCTATTTTGGGAGTTTAGATTTGGTGTTTCAGCATTTGAAGGAGCATCAGTGTTTAGTCCATTGCATGAAATCCCTTTGCTCACATAGTGACAGTCTCCTTTTATGTCTGTTCAACACACATTAATAATATGAACTGACACGGAATTTTCACCTTTTCAAGAGAGCACACTTCTCAATCTTCCATGTTTTATGACATTGGAGGGGGAAGTGAATATAAATTACCCAATGTGTTAACCATGCATAATAGAAAGTAAGCTTGGTTAGTGTGGTAGAACGGATTACCTGTTCACTAAACCTATGAACTGTTTTTTCTCGCTGGGGACCCAACTATATCGTCTTTCTCAGGCTTGCTTGAGAGTAAACTGAGTTTTACCAATGGAGTGTATATGGAAGAGATGTGTTCCACTTGTGGGCCTGATCCACAAAAACCTAGTCTATTCTTCTCTTTTAAAGAGGCTTGAAGCAGATAGAAACAGTGACTTTAATGTTTATGTTCTTGGGTCATACTCGATCCCACCAATGAGAAGCATCTGCTTTACACTTTATCTGCATGATAAATATGCATGGCATTTTAGTTATCATACATTTTGGCATTGTTGCAATAAACAACATTATTTTTTAACTCATAAAAATGGGATTTCAAAGATTTGAATTTTGGTATGGTCACTATTACCAAATGATAATGTGGTATAAACTTAAATGTGATATTTAATTTTGCCATACCTCAGCATCCTTATTCATACAACCACATTAATGATACCTTTTCAACCTATCACACAAGATCACAAGAGAGTCCTAATAATATAATAGATCTGCAAGGACACTACAAAACATGACACATGATATCCATGCAAAGCATTATAAAATAATTTGAGATACCCTGGTCTCTCAAGTGACCAGTAATTGAATTGATATATCCACTCAGAGAAAAGCAGATCTTTCCTCCTCTATGTATGAATGAGTTCCTGCTCAGCTTCTGAAATTTTAATTGGTATAGATGGAACATCATGATTTTCCAAAGAGACAGTTAGCACGTGGTTCTATGCAAGCCCGTCTCTCAACCACAGTCTGGGGATGCTCCCCTGTGCATGATTGTTCAGAGTGAAAGCACTAAATTAAAAATAAAGACCAATAATAATCTAATCTATGAATTCACTCAGGCCTCCATCACATTAATCTCACCATATGTAGCACACATAAAAATGAAAAAATTATCAAAATAGGATATGAGCACTCTCCATTTTTCCATTTCTTCTATCAATTGTTTATGTATATAGAATTTTGTATATAAACTTAAAAATGTGTACTTCAGTGGAAAGGATAGCAATGCCAATGTAAATCTTTGCAAGATGTATAAAATTTTCAATACCACAAATTAACAGAGTTAAAACCCATACTGATATAAATTACCTGACTTAGTAAGACACATTGTTTCTTACACAACTAATTTATACCTGACAGGCACTGTATGTGAGCTGTAATTTCACCTCTTGTCCCAGTTTTTAATTCCCACCCACATCCACTTCCCACCCAGATTGGCAACATCAGAACTACTATCCAAACTCCCATTTCCATAAAATTACATTTTTAAAAGTATGCCGATTTTAAGGTTTTACTTTAAAAATTAAATCATTTTTATATATAATCTTTTGAAAATAGCTCTTTCCAGTTAATATTTCATTGCTAGACTTCACTGATAAGATGCTACATCACGGCAGTTCACTTGTTTTGATGGCTCTATGTTGTGGTAGGCAGGATAATGGCAATCAAACATAACCTTGACCTAATCTGAGAACTTGGTGATATATTAAATTACGTATCAGAGAAAATTAAGGTTGCGGATGGAATTAATTGTATGAGATGTGGAGGTTATTCTAGATTATCAAAATGTGTCCAGTGAAATCCCAAGTATATTTAAAAGTGGAATGGTCCAGAAGAAGAATGTTATTCGATGTGAAAAGACTACTGGAGGATTAAGGGCTTTGAAGATG
This sequence comes from Heterocephalus glaber, assembly GCF_000247695.1. The sequence continues at coordinate 17,633,645 of NW_004624779.1, forward strand.
GAAAGGGACAATAAACTCAGGAATTTTAAAGGGGAAGAAAGCGGATTCTTTCCTAGAAAGTCTTGATTTTAGCCTACAGTATTTCAGACTTCTCACCTTTATCTATAACAGCAAGGCAGTAAATTTGTATTTTTGTAAGTCATAAAGTCTGTTGTAAGTTATGACAGTAAAAAGAGTAAATCAATGCATGTACTCTTCCCTTGAGTGACCATACCAATGCTCAGACTTGTACTCTCCCACTGAAGGATGCATGTGGTGCTTCCATGTTCTTGGTAGTGTGAACAATGATTCTGAGGACATTCTTATATGTGTCTTTTTTTGTACATGTGCACATCATTATCTTAGATATTTACTTAGACATGAACTTGCTGTATCTATGGATTTAAGAATGGTCAGATGTAGCCTGATGTGATGGCACATGCCTATAATTCCAGCACTCTGGGAACCTGAGATAGAAGAACCACAAACTTCAGCCCAGCAATTTAATGACTGTCTCAAAAATAAAAAAATAAAATAAACAATGGTCAAAAGTAAAAAATTAATTCAGATTTTTCAAAACCATTGAACTAATTTATATTCTTCCAAAAGTATAGAATAAATTCTGTAGTTCTGCATCTTTTTTATTTTATTTAGGTGTTTATTTATTTGGCTATTTATTTGGCTGTATTGGGTACTGAGAGTCAGGGTCTCACAATAAGATACATTACCAATCCCATGCTTTTCTTATTTTGAGATAGGGTCTCATTAAAAAGCTGAGGTAGCTTCAAATTGGTAATTCTCATTCTCAGTCTCTTGAGTACTGGGGATTTCAGCATGATCTTAGTATTGTTAAAATTTTATTTATTTATTTTTTCTCATGGAATAGATTTAAAATGCTGTCTTGTTGCAGTTCCGTGATTGCAGTAAAAATAATTAGATATTATCTTGTCTTATGAGCAAATGTGCTGTCCCCTAGAAATGCTTTTTTTATATTACTTATTTTAAAATTAGGCCATTAGTAATTTTATCTGTATTTGTTAGAGTTTTTGTATATCTCTTATACTAATCCTTTGCCAGTGAGTTAGACTAAAATTCCTGAGGACTTGCATGACTGACACTATTTTAGAAAGACATTATTACTGGATAAAAATTCTAGATTGTAACATCTTTTTAAACAATAATTTGAAAACTATGTCCCACATTTCATCTAGTGCAATCTGTGCCTTGTTGGATACAATGTATAGTTCTCTGAGTTGTAGACATTTTTTACATCTACAGTATTCTTAGATTTTGTTATTGTGTTAAAATAACTTTCCCCAGTAGCTGAACTTTTAAGCATTTTCAAACTGAAATGTACCGTAAATTTATTTTAATGTAGGAAATTTATTTCTATGATTTACTCAAGTTTTTCTACCTTTTTATTTTTATTTTTTTTCTCTTTTTGGTTCTATTTGCCAGCATTTTGTCTCTGTTTTCTGTATACATCAGCCATATTTTTCTATTTCTTTATTCTTCTCCTTTTTATTAAGTCTCATATTGACCTTTTAAAACTAATCCGGTTTGCTAATCCATTCCTCAAAATTATCTTATATTTTTCTTAAGAAATGTATTTTAGTTATTATTTTTTCATACATTAGCATTTGATTCTTTTTTGCTTTCTTAAGTTTATGCTGCTAATCTTTACAAGGGCATTTTGCACTCACTAGTGTTCCCAAGTCATTAGTTTCATTAGAAATATAATTTTTTGAGTTTATCAAAACACTCCAGATTGTGAGCCACATGTAATCTTGACTCTTCAAAATTAATTTTTAAAAATTTTAAAACATAAAAATTTATTTCTAATTTATATGGTGCACAGACTAGTAGATTTGTCAATGATACTTTCTAAGTTCTTGACTAATTTCTGAGTCATCAAAGCTCTTCCCAAGAGGATAGCATAGTAGGAGATATTTAGTACTAGTACCAAAAAGGCTGAATTTGGGGCCTGAATCCTTCATAATTAATCTAGAACAATGTCTCACAAAAAGGAAGCACACTAAATAAATCAACAAATAGGCACTCTGTGAGAATGACACAATTTAATGCCCTTCAATTTTTAATTACTCAGAGTAGAAGAACTTGCAGATGGAAAAAAGTACTTCAATGTTTTGGACTTGCTTGCTGCTCTTAAAGCCCTCTGAATGGGTCACAAAGAAGTAATATTCACCTTATGCTCTGGAATTCTACAGATCACAGTGTCTTTAAGAAGCTAAGGAGATGTAGACTATTTCCTTCACTGCATTTCATTGATAACTATCTGCTAGTTTAAATTTCTTGAACAAACATAAGTTGATTTTTGGTTTGGAAGTATCGGGAGTCAGAAATGAAATAAAAAAGAGGAACCAAAAATAACATGAAACAAAATAAGGCAAAGAGTCCTTGTCTTCTCAGAAACTGACATCAAGATCATATTATATTATAACCACTTTATTTAAACAACACTCACAAGATAAAAATGAAAAGCAAATGGATGAGGAGTGAAGGAAAGCAGAAGGAAGATTGAGTACAAACCTCTAGGACCACAGACCACCTAAGAAGTGTCGAGCAAGGGCACATCTGAGATCAAAAGACCCAAGTTTCCAACGAATACTTGTCTCACAATCTCAACTACACTCAGTCATGGGATGGTAGCAGCTCATGGGAGGCCTGGCCTCAAGAAGGAAACTGGATAAAGAAAATGTGTTTTTTTAATAAAATGGAGTACTACTCAGCCATAAAGAATGAAAAACTAGAGTCATTTATAGATAAATGGATGCATATCGAGGCCATACTCTCAAGTGAAATAAATAGGACACACATGTGTAAATACCAAATAGTTTCACTAGTGTGAGAAACTGATAGTGTAAACAAGGGTTAAAATGATTAAAATGAATAATTGATAATTTGAAATAGCAAAAAAGGTACAAAGATGAAGGAGTGAAGGGAGGGGAAGGGGAAAGTAAAAGAGAGAAAGGAAAAACTATGAGAAAAGAAAAAACATGGAAATGAAATCTATGTAAATAGGGAAGGGTGGAGGGGGTGAAGTGTGCACAGGTAATGGGGAAAAAAAAAGAAGAACTAAGTTACATCATGTACAGGTACAAACACCCAATGATAAATTTAAACGAATTGTATACCTAAAATGTACCAATAAAAGAACTAAAAAAAAAGAAAAAAAAGAAATTGCAGCTATGAATAGCTGTCAGAGCTCAGCAGTTTGGAGCCTGTCAGTTACATTTCCTGTGATTAGAAGTCAGTGAAGCCCTTGCCCCTAGGTGCCAGAAACCTGTGTTTTTTGCGTTTCAAATGGCTCGTTCATCAATGGTGGAAATTTTCAAAGTGGCATGTAAAGTGTCAGGGTAGAACTTTGGAAAAATGACCTAAGAGTCTCAGTTTTCGTGTGTAAACATAAAGTTTTTGACTATAATAAATGCCAACCAAATATATAAAACATATATAAAGTTAATAGTACCCTATGAGAACAATATTTCTTGCCTTCAGAAAGCCTGTTATGGATCAAGTTTCCCTAGTATTTATCACATCTGTTTAGATCAGCAGTAGAGAAGGTTTTTTTCTGTACAGGACCAAAGTACAACTACTGTTGAGCTTTGGGAGCCAAATGGTATTTATCACAAGTATTCAACTCTGCTTTATAATATGAAAGCAACCATATGTAACATGTAAATGAAGAGGCATGTTTGTATTCTAAAAGATGTTACCTGGAAAAACAGGTGACAAGTTAGACTTGGCCTATAGAATATAGTTTGTATCTAATCTAGATATTTCAAGTAATCAAAAACCCATCCAGAGCCAGCTATATCAAATCATTTTGAAATTAAAGCCAGCATGTTATATTAGGGACTTCATATTTAAGGAGTTGTAAAAGATAAATTTCAATAGGTATCCAAAGTCCAAATCCTGGAGTGTCATTATGTTGAATTCCAAAGAATTTGAACTTTAATAAAGACACCACCATACAACCAAGGGCTCAAATTGAGATAAAGCTTTATTAAAGGATATAAAATGTGCACCTCATTTAATAGAGTACAATGATTGGCTTCTCTTAGGAAATGTTGAGTTTGAAACTCTTGGGGGATGTTGAATGGGGAATGTCTAGTATGATGTTGGTTATTTGGCTTCTGAGCTCAAGAAAGAGCTATACCTGTGAAAGAAAAGAAGGTTGAGCATGGAAATTTTGGAGTACTAATATGTAAGAGATGTGTAAAAGAAGATGGGAATTGGAGGAAGACTTGCATTACTGTTATCATTATTCACTTTCCCTTTAAATCTAGCAATCTCCCAAGGTCTTATATTATTCCGTGGGTTTTTGGGTCACTTTTTATGTTTATTTTTTTCTGGCAGATTTATCTATTTATACTTTTGACCCTGAGTTTATAAAATATCAAACATTATTCATTTCCTGGAATTCTAACAAAATTTCCCAAGTGATTATAAATAGGACCAACTTCAGACAACATAAATTTAAAATCTATGACACTCATCTTCTATTTTACTAAACCAATATCCTCAGTCTTTGAAAATCAACACTGTCAACTTCTACCCAGTCTATTTCCTCCCTCATTTTGTACATGTAGTCAAAAATCCCAGAATGTCCTTTTGTCTCAAATATGTCTCCCTTTCAAATAATGTTGTTTATGATTCCATCTCTTTTTCATACCTCGAGCCGTTGAACATCTTATCTAGACAACTCAGTCTCAAGGTATTTCCTTTAATCTATACTCCATGTTGCTCCAGGGTGAGCTTACCCAAAGCAATCTAGCTGTTTTGAGTACTCACACTAGTTTTCGCTTTGATAGCACATATCCTAAAATTGAGTACTCAAAGTAATGCAGCCCTTCACACTGCCACCAGCAATAGTCATCTGTGCTTTGAGAACATCTCTTTGGGCCTATTCAAAAAACTATTTTGTTCACTATTGCAAGACAGTTGAATAATAATTAGGGACAAAGATAACTAAAACAGTGAGAGCCTTTCACAAAGGTCTCACCATGTTAACTTTCCAAAGCTCCTTCCCTCAATATCATTCTTCTCCTAGAATACATTTTATCTTCTAAATCTTTTTGATAGCAGAAAACAAAAGAACTTCTCAGGAGGACTTGTTGTGACAAAAATCAAATAGTCTTGTTCATTCAAGTATCAATAACCTAAATTCAATATTGTATGTTTCAAAGCCTTCTGACAACTGTGTTCATCACAGTTATGCCTGGTCCCAACTAGACCAGCTGTGAAAAGATAAGACAAGAAGTATACCTTAAATGTTCCAATAAAGGAATTTAAGAAAAAAAAATATGCCTTACCACATAATTGTTGGAAGCTATTTTTTCTTAAGGTGAAATTTTGTTTTCTGATTATTCTCCCCAACCATGGAGTTCACTGTCTGTTTGAATAAATGCTTTTGATTAAAATAGTAACAACAATAATAAATACAATAATGATGATAATTATATGCTGCTTCAATAGACCCAGCATTGTTATAAGTGCTCTATGAATATATTAACTCACTCAAGCTCCAAATCTAACCAAGGAAGTAGTTATTGCTACTGTCCTTGTTCAGAGATGACACATGACATCTGCTCGGGAGCATGCAGTTTATAAATAACTGATTTACTGTGCTGTCTAATTTTAGAGTTCACATGCTTCTTTATCAACCAACACTATCTCTTTTGACCATGAGTTGTACTGAAAAATAATAGGATTAACAATATAAACTTGTTATTCTTGCCATATCTTGGATAAAATGCAAATTCTTAGCCTGGAATTTAAATGAAACCCAAATATTTCTGCATCATATTTGTCTCCTATTTCCTGAAGGTTCTCCTGACCTACCCGGGACACAAGCTTCTCCTACCACCCTGTAGGATCTCTCTATGATTTGACCCATGAACTTGTGATAACAGGGATCATTACCAGATACATGAAATGTATCAACATCCATGTCTTCTAAAACACAGATTTCTGTATTTCAAAGTACTATCTCAAGCATATCTTCATGTTCAAAAACCAATAAGTACTCTGAAATAAAAATTAAATTTAAAAAAATTAAAATTAAAAATCATGTTTCTTTAACTTTTTAAAGCCTTCACCTTAAAATAGAGGGTTTTTGCATGTTCTGTTAATTTATAATTGCTTTCTTAAGGAGAGCATCACTTTTTGTGTTTTTGCATGTCTTATGTCCTATAAGCACAAAATCACATGTCACTTTGTATTACATTTATATATATTTATATATTTATATTTATAGTTTACTTTCTGCATGTGCAACACATGCACACACACACAAAGATGATCTTTTTGATTATAATAAAGATATGGATGCACATCATCCTATATTTTACCCTGAGTTTATAGTATCACCACACCGAAATATTGTACTTCATGAACATAGATTTTCAGAAAAAATTTTCTAAAACAATTATTTCCCCTTGTAACACCTTCTGCAATCAGTTCCATATAAGAAAAATATTGTGAGGTAGTCATATATGTATTATTTGAGTGTGGGTTCTTTGCTATACAGTAAGAAAACAGAGGATTAAAAAATTGAGATGATTCTTGAACTGCTTTACTCCATGAATTCCTTAATTTAACAACTGTGCATTCAGTATTTTCTATATATTAATTTGTCTTCAGGAAATCTATAATCTAAGACATTCATTCAAAAGCATGCCCAATTCACAAGTAATTATTCTGTATTTGCAATATACCCTGCATATTGTATCCACCTAAAATGAACTGTAATAGATATTATGTCTTTGTGGGGGTCTTATATTTTGCTTAAGAGTGAGTTTGGTATGGCGTGTTACAGTGGAGTAGAGTGAAACACCTCCCTGTAGGAGACAACTCCCAGCTGTGGGGCAGTGGACAAAAGAGGCAGAAAAGATATCTGAAAGAGCACTATATTTTCAGGGTTGAATTGTTATGCATATGACCTTGGAGATCTAAATCAACATTTTTAACCGAAATAAATTTATTTGAAAGAAGATACAATCTAAGGAGAGACCATGTAAGTTGTCTTATGGGTTCACAATATAAATTCTATGAGGTTTTGGACAAAATTATAACCAGTGGAAATCAAGAATAATGTTTTTTGATAATCAAGAGCCTGGAGTTGGACTGTAGAGAATATTAATTGCCATATGAGGTAAGTCAGGACTTTTATGTAAACCTCTTGTCACAAAACTGTTTCTACATTCTTTCATCATTGAAAACATGAGTGAATACTCCCCATAATGTGATTATTTATTCATTTATAAATTATATCCATATGGAAAAAGCACACACAATCCGATGTATACACCTAAAGAGTCCAGACAAGTAGGGAAAATTTGCAAATCATTTTTTAATATTGGCACCTGAATGTCTCCAGGAAAACTTGAGAAATTAAAATTATGAACCAATCTTGATCAAGAACATAAATGAAAAACTTTAAGCAAAATGTTAATGAGCTGATTCTAGTAGTATATTTAAAAGATAACAACGTTGAGTTAAAATGAGAGATGTAGATTTGTCTTAATATTAGAAAAATCAAGTAATGTAATTCACCACATTAAAAAATTAACTGAAAATTATGTTTTCAAATCCATAAATAGTAAAGGCATTTGGTAAAATTAAAAAGCTACTGATGATTTTTAAGCTTCCTAAAACTCCATTTTAACATGTGAGGAATGGGAAAGAAGCTTATTTTAACCCGATGAAAGGTATCTATAAAATTGCTCATGCCCAATTCAGTATAAGTAGCAAAGTATTTTCATTACAATTGAAAATAAGATGAAGACATGTTATATCCTCACTAATTCAATAATATACTAGAAGTCTTGGCTACTACTCTGTGGAGATTAAAACTTTTAGAAATATAATTATTCAAAGCAAAGACGCTGTTGTTATCCTTGTATTACATAATTGTGTATGTAAACTTTCAGTTGAATCGCATTAGTTCAAATGGGCTCAATTACTATAAAACAAAAAACATAAAATTTCAGAAGTTTAAAATAGCAAAAAGTTATTTTTTGTTCGTGCTACCTGATCCAACAAGTGTGATCCGAGAATTATATAAGAAACTCTAGGTAAGGGGATCTCAACTGATAAACATGCCTTCACCATTGTTATGACGGTGGGAATGGAAGTTGAAATTGATAGTTAGCAATTAAATTGTTCCTGCCCAAAGTAGAGAGTGACATATTCATCACAATTTATTTATTTTATTGGCCAAAGAAAATCAGAAATGTGCCTAAGCTCACATGGGAGAAAAAGTTCAATCATACCATATTCATCAAAATGAAGAGTAGAATATTTGTGAACAATTATAAAGGCAAATATTAGAATTATGCAGGTCAAATGTTTTTGTAGTAAATGTTCAAAACTGCTTCATGTGATATAAACAAAAAGGAATGACATATTCACTAGCAAAAATTAGAGAATACAATTTTAAAATTCTTATAATGCAAAGTGTATATAAAATTTCAGAGACAAATACAACCAAAGACACAAAACTGAAATGGAAAAAATAAGTTTGTTAAATAAATGAAAGAACATACAATATATGTGTTCCCAAAGCAAACACAGATGAAAGAAGACTTCAATAAATACTTAATAATATGCTTTCAGAGAATTGAAAATAACTATGGAATTGTCAATTTAATGTTTCATCACTCAATCTGAATTAGTCCTTTGTGTTTACTGGTTTATTAGCTTTTGTAAACATATTAAAAACTCATTCTAAAATATCAAAAATTTAAAAAAATAATCTTTCTAAGAAAATCAAGCTGGTAGAGTACCTTGTCTTGTCAAATAACCTAAAGGATAATAAATGAACAGAATTACACAAGAGGAGCCCAAAATGCATCCCATAATATATAATATATATTATATATTTATGTATAAA
>NW_004624779.1:17642640-17658645 GCF_000247695.1 Heterocephalus glaber
CACTTATAATGTTTATATACCATTATCAAAAATCATTGGGAAAAGTATCAACTCCTTAATAAGTGGTGGTTAAAACCTTAGACATCCATTTTGCAAGCAAAGGATTTAAAATGTGATGCCTTCCTCACAGCACACACCCTTATCCTTGTCTAGGCCTTTCATTACAAGCTCTGCCCATTTTTATCTTTCATCTTCTCTTCTGCACTCCCTTCTCCCTACAATAGAACTTTAATTATTCTGCTAGATAGGGTACCCTTTGTCCTGCAATTGTCAAACAAAGGGTTTTAAAATTCTATTGTCTCTACTGGTTTATTTTTTTTATCTTGAGATTTAGAGAAAGGTGGTTTGAACTGACGACTTAAAAAGGAGCACCAGAAGAACCAGGTACCAGTATTCACATACTCCACCCATTCAGAAGTTTTATTATGTGAAGTTATTGCACTTGTAATGTAAAAAGTAAATAATAGTAAATTACCAAACTCAATAATTATTTTCAATTGTTGATAAATTTTGAAATAAGCAATTTCAAAACGATTGAGTTTCCCTTCAAAGGAAATCTGGCACAGACAACTAAATCTAGCTATGTACTTTAAAAACCAAGGATAGAGGACCAATTTTTAATTCTAAACTATAACTGCACTATGAAAAGAGAGGATGTTTCACATAGTGATACTGATTTGGTCCACATCTAATACATTGTTATAAAAATAAACACATTTTTATAAAAAAAATTACATTGCATTCCTTGTTCAAATTGCACAGTACAAACAAGCTATCTAAATTAATATTGTTTTTAGGTAATCAGAATTACATATAGTGGACATGTGTTTAGTCTGAAGCAATTAAGGAATATGTGGTAGTGTTTTCATAATGTATGAAAACTAAAATTTTTTGCAAAAAGAAACTAAACTGAAATATTTTCTCCCATCCTAATCCATTAGGGAGAGAAAAACCAGCATTGCATTTGTGTGTCATGTGAATATTCAGACAATAAAAATGACTTACCATTTATAAACAGTTGTGGGTTTTTCAGATATCCTAAATAAAACACTGCTGAGCCCATCTCACAGTCTTGAAAGCAAGACACCAATAAGTTAACATTATTTCTGTAATTTAGGCTGTGAAACTTTCCTTCTATAAAATGATCACTTTTTAATTATTAGATATAAGCTGTCCCAAGGTAAGAAATTAGGCAAGGTTACAGAAAATTTCCCTCTGATAGTTTGTTATATACTTTAATTTTTAAAAGCTCACTTTATTTTGCTATCTTATTTGTTTAAAATACATACAAACTGTTTAAGCCATAATTTAACCAATGCACTTAAATATTCAGCACAACTATTTGAAGGTTACTAAATACATTTAAATTATTTACTGATACCAAAATAAGTCATGGGGTAGAGTCGAGATTCACTTGTAATTAAAATTGCTTCTGCTTCTGTAATGTGTATTTTTTACTTGATAAAGAGCAATAAAACCATTCTACAAAAAAATTTATTGTCTCTATATAATTTTAAATGACTGCTTTAAAAAAATAAGTAACAACAGCTATCACCTTCATTTTTCTCTGTGCTGATTGTGACATCTATTCAAAGATGTAAGAAAGAGAAAATCAACTAGCAGTCTACCCCTAGGGTAGAGGGTAACAGTTTTTTTTTTAACTCTAAGAATGAAAAGACATCAGCTATTATTCACCCATAAGAAAATGGTGTAACAACCTCACTTTGGTAAACTATTATAATTTCTATTTGTGAAAGATGAGGTTTATGGTTTGAGATGGAGACAACACAACATTCAAAACCATATGTATCCAAGTAATGCTATAAGGCAAAGCACAACAATATAATGTAGGTGCTAGAAGGAGATGGAACAGTTACTAAGATTTTGAATACTGGTTGCTGGTAGACTTTTTTCAATTTCAATCATGGTAGATATCTGACAAATACATGATTATTAATAAGGAATGAAAAATCTCTTTAGTTATTCATTAGAACTCCATCAAAACTTACCCTTGAATGTTATGCCTAAAGAAAACTTACACAATATACATTTCATCCATAACATCATGCCAAAAATCATGGAAGAGAAAAGGCAGTAAGAACTGCAAGAAAGGGAGTAAAGAAAAAGTAATATAAAGGAGGATCACAGACCAAAGGGAGTTTGTAAATTCTACAAAAAGGAAAATTATGAAATACTTTCTTAGGTGCTTAGATATGGATGTAAATTTGTATTATGCCATTATATGCACAGATTTATACTAAATGAGTTTAAATTGTAAGTGGAGAAAATTATTTTAATTGAACTACTTATAAAACATGTACAGAAAAACCCAAAGTAAACTCTGCATATTATGCTTGCCAGGGCACTGTACTTTAGTGAATGCATTTTACCTTTATGATAATTATCAAACACTTATGTTTTATGGATAAGACCCTATAGCATAATGCTTGGTCTACTTTGCATAACTATGATGATTTGCCTCCCTTCTTAATACTGCACAAATGTTTTTGTCATTATGCAATTGATTTTGTTCCCAAGTGGCTGCTTCAAAATATTGGGCCTGCATCTAGTGTATTGTTGCAGACTGTAAGTTTTCTAATAATAAGGAAAAAGTGCAGGTTTGTTTGTTTTTTTCATTTTTCCTTCTCTCTGACTTCCATAGGTGAACATTCTTTGAGCTGGCTTTCAGTTAATTAAAAAGCCTGTAGCACAGAGCTGAATGTCTCTGCAAGAAAACCTCAAGCAGTTCAAATGGTCCCACTTCTTCACTCTGAAGCAGAAAAGTAGTCCTCTGAAACAGATCGGGGCTGGAAGGCTCTGAGTGGCCTCTGCCTTCTGGCATGTAAGCAAGACGAGTGTATCTGACTTGAAGCTCATGTGCTCAAACCAATGAATGCTATGGTAAGTAGCTTTTTGGCTGCAAAAGTGTTCAAAATTTACTCTCTGCAGCCATATTTTTTGCTGAAGTTGTGTTACCTGTAAGGATGTATATGTTACATATTGCCCAGGCAGCTGTGATTACAAGTATGTGAGTATAGAAGACGGAGAAGGTAGAGGAAGGATATATAATGATACTACAGATGTTTTCTAAGAGCTCCCATTAGATCTCCATAAAGAAACCCTAAGGTGTGGGGTTTATTACACCTTTTATTTTTTTCAGTGGCTCATATACAAGAATTTGGAAAGATTTTATCGTCCTTCAGTTTAATTGCAACAAGTTTTTATTTTACCATATCGTATAAGCAATAAATATTGATTGAATGTAAGTGCTTTCCAATGTGTTACCCTGCCTTCAATCTCAAATAGGAAGAACCAAATTAGTAAAGGGCACAAAGTTCAATTCCCTTTTTGTGAGCATGAGGAAATTTGCTATAAAAGCAAAATGAAGATCAGTACCCCGTAATATTCCTGAGAGCCTGTTACAGGAGAAGAGGTCTCAACCCAGAATCAAGGGATGTATATCATTTTGAGGTATAATCTCCACAAACCAGTGATTGGACTGCTTGCCTGGATATGACTTTTAAATTAGTTTTGAATTATACCATAACTAAAATATTGTCCTTATTATTATCACATCTATATTGGCAAGTTACCACTTGACTCTGCATATCAGAAAATAAACAAAACAGCACATTATTAAAGAATGAGAGGAGATGATTCTCACTACCCAAGTACATGGACCAATAGTTAATCACAATCAGTTACCTCCTAGGCTTCAATTTAATACTCTACATGATTGGGTTTTTGTTATCTGAGCTATCAGTTAAAAGGCAGAATTCGTTAGGATCAAAGGATGTAGGCAATGAAGAGCTCTCATCTCATAAAACATGACTTTATGATACTCTTTATAGTAAGTAATTAAGAAGTTCATAGTAACAAAATTAATTTTGTTGACTGCATGCATTCACATCTACAAAAAAAATCTTCTGCTGACAGGACTATCGCACTTAATTTAGGAGCAAACAATGTAGTTAAAGTATCTATCTTTATAATGAGAAAACCACATCAGCATTTGTCCCTAATTACAATTATGGTTTTCTTTTCTTTAACTCAAAAACCAATACCAGATTTTTGTTTGAAAAATGCTCATATTTTAGTGCTTAATTTTAAAATGTGTTGAAATACAAGCTATTCTTCCAAGATTTAGAGTGGAAATGCAATCAAGATTTATATAACAAATAAGCAAAAACACATTATCATTACAGTTTTTAGTAGAAAACACTTTTCTGAAGACCTCATTCTCATCTCATTTATACACTATATTACAACTTTGCTTTCAAGAGATTTAAATATAAGGTGAAAAATTCATGAGGCATTTAAGAGGTAAGCAAATTAAGTAGCTATTGTCAGAGAATAGCCTTTACATGTGGGGTTAATGAAGTTCCCCAGGAAATGCCACTGTGGAAATAATCATTTATCTTTAATCTAACATAAATTTGCCCAGCAAGAAAATCTTACTCTAACTTTCCTTTTAAATGAATAACCAGTTTTAAAAAGATATTGCATAAAATTCCACTCATAAATTTCTGGTGGTACACTAATGTTAAACCAAAATTGTTCCAGCCTATCTCCTACACTAGGACCTAAAAGCCCAAAATAGGATCATCAGGCTGAATGGCACAATATCAAGCAGAAACTTTAAGGAAGCAGACAATTTTTTCCTGAGACAAGACATTCAAGCCTACTGAGTCATGTAATAAGAAAGTCCCCTTATCTTTGGCCCTTACAATATACTACCACTATAATAAATAAATATACTACCACTAGTACAATATACTATCACTATAAATAATAGCAACAACCTGGTTTCAAGTTATGTTAACCATTCAGCTTTTCTTCTGTTAACATTACCTTCTAACTGTCCTGCCTTTGTTTTTTGGTTTTTGTTTTTTTTTTTGTACTGGGAATCAAACTCAGGGCCTTGCACTTTCCAGGCAGGTGCAGCAACACTGAGCTACATCCCTGGCCCTGCCCTGCCATGTTCTAGTGGAGGTTCTTATTCTATTTTGTAGAAAGAAAGCTAGCCTGACTTTAAAATCATAAGTAAAACTAATTGAACCTACAATTAAATTAATTATAATTTTGTCTTCTCCCAGTAAGTGTTTTTCTTCATGATCTCCTTTACCTTTTGGAGCAGATTTTCTCAATGACAGCTATGAAATTCTATAGCAAATGTCTTTTTTTTTCTAGATCAAAAGTAGGATCCTTAGCTGGAAGCATTCCTAACCAATTATTAGGTCAATTTTAAAAAGTCTTTGAAATCTTCAGCTACATTCATCAATATTTTCTAATTGTTAAATTTGTATAATTTTGATAATTTAGATTTCTAGAAATAAAGGCAGAATGTTCAATCTTGAGAGATGATGCTAGTGCCAATCAGTCAACTGTTCTTTTGCTCAAATCAGATGCAAATCACACATTGGTGAAGAGCAGTTCTGTTATGGACTCCAGGAGCTAAGATCCTGTCACTCACAACCCTTAGTGTTATGGATGTGTTACAGCCCTCAGTGGCTCTTAGGCACCTCTGTGAGCTTTTTGCATCAAGGATCGTAGCTCCATTGATGTCTATCTGGAACTCTTCCAGGAGCTTTCACTGTTTTTGTGGAGCTCTCCACAAGTCTCCAACTGGTTGCACTACTGGTCTCTGCTGGTTGCACTATTGGTCACAGCTGGTTGCTGCCATCTGTTATCACCAGTGGACACTACTGGTCTCCACTGATCTCTGGTGCAATCTCTAGAACTCTTCAGGACTAGCAGCTCCTTATATGGACAGCTCTTTTTTCATACAACCTGCTTGGACCACACTATTGAGAAAAGAATCACAAGCAGATGTACAGGACTACTGGAATAAAGCTTTATTTGGACCCATGTTTCAGCACAGAAGGATCAGTACACAGGAGGGAGCACTAACCCAGATGAGTGCGAGAAAGCAGCAGAGGGGCAGATTAATCTTGAACTGGTCAGAGTTTCAAGTCTTGACAGAGTGGAGTCATCAGAGATTTTCCACAGGGCAAAGTCAGCTGGGATTAGTCAAAGTTTAAATCGTACTGCATCAGAGTTATCTGCAGGTTAGAGAGACCAGTTATACAGTACCGGTCCAAGTTCAAGGCTGTTGTGGTCAAGACTGACATCTCCTGGAGCATCTAGAACTGCCTTCATTATAGCTGTCAATCAACACCAACTCCTGACTGTTGGCAGGAGAAGGGAAGGGTGGGGCTATTTCTGATCTATTACATAGATGTATTCACAAATACATTTTATTTTCAATGCTAAACATTTCTCTTGAAACTTAAAGCCAAATCCACACATTAGAACTAGATGAGTATATTCCAGTTTACAAATAATCGTTACTATGCTTCACAAAAACTGTCAGAATGCTGAAGTTATAGTTGTGATTTGTCAGTCTGTGGGTGCTCTGACAAGTATAATTTATCCCTCACAAATTACAGCACCTTCTTTGAGCTCCTTTGGAGAAGGTAAAATACTAGGAGCTCACCAGGGAACAAAGGCATCATGGAACACTAGAACCTTGACACTTAAGGACTCTGGAGCTAATGAGAGGAATTAAACTTGTTTTTCAACTCTACTTTAAAAATAAATAGAGAAAAAGGAAGTTCTCTAATATGACTTCCAAGAAAAAAGGTATGAATCCTTAACTTTGCCCAAGGTCTTCTTGTGAAGTCCTTTAAATTTGATGACAGTTGTGTGTGTGTGTGTTTATGTCTAGAGACAGTATATGACTTTGACTAGTTTCTCACGGAGAACTGCTACCATCCTCATCACCATATAGCTCTGAACTGGGCATAGATTATTGACCCACAGGTAAGCCCTCCATCTGAGCCATGTGCTGCATAATGATATTTCATTCAGTAATGGTCCACGTACCTGAAGGTGGTCCCACAAATTATATTGCCTAGTGAGGTCATAGACATTTTGGACTGTGTATGTATGTTTTATGGTGTTTACAGGATGACAAAAATCATCTAATGGGATGATTCCTCATTATGTGATGTATCACAGCAATGGGACAGTGTGGCTGGAGCCTGAAAGTACTTACTTAATTCCCCTGGCTAGAGCTAGAAAACTAAATTAGTCACTTCAGCTAAGGGTTTCCAGCGCAGGAAAACAGAGTGTGTGTGTGTTACAAAAATTCTTCCTGAACTACACTTTTTTCCTGAAGATTGAAAAAGCCCTCTCTCAACATAGAATGAAGTGCAGCTCTGTGTAACTTTGAGGACATGATCAATATGCTCCTTATTAATAACAGAGGAATAATTTATTCAAAACTCTTCTGCTTACTGCTTGTTGGGCTCTGTCCTAAGCACAGAGAAGGTAAATTTCTACTAGCAAATAAGACAAAAAATATTAAAAAACTCCATTGTGTTTGAGTTTATAATCTGGGCTGTGCCAGTTGGTTGTGAGATAGGATGGTGGTGAGGTAATAATTAATAAGGGATGAGAGTTAAAGGTAATTTTCAAATGCCCAGACTGAGACATTTTAAAGAATGAGAGCAAAAGAGACTATGCAATTACCAGGATTCTCCTTGAAAATAATAGAGACTTAGATAAGAGATTTATATTTTCAAATTGTAAAGTGGAACATTCATGGTGAGCATAGTGTTTCACTTCTAAGGAGTTCAAAGTGTTCTCATATGCCACTACACCGTAAGTGGCTTTCAAATCATAAAAAGGCACACTGCTTTAAATCGTACCCTACAAACAATTCAAAATCACAGTTTTTACCCTTTATGCTTGCTTCAAAGTCTCCAATGAAAGATCTGAGGGTCTAGAGCTAGATCGTTGCACCATATGAAAAGGAACTCTGTGTTTGTTTATAGACGGGAAGAAGGGATTTAGATTCTAACAAGATACTTTCCTTGGTCCTTCTGACAGAACATGCAGGCTAGTAGACAAAGGTTCAGTGTTTCTGAGTGAGCACTCTCTACTGTCAAAATATTTATTTTCCTAGTTAGCCAAGGAGATATTTAATAGAGCTGTTAATTATTTTTGGATGAAAAGAAAATGTGTGAAAGATCTTGTCCATTTTCTCTCCAAATCACGATGCTCTTTCCAAGACGGTAGCCTTCAATATATGGAAAATATTTGCAAATAAGCAATGTAATAGGAGCAAGCTACTCATTTCTTATTTTCAAGACAAAAAAAATAATGGATGAAACTGCTATTAGTTCTATTTTCATTTTTTTGTAGATGCTATAGGCAAAGAAAGCCTCACTTGAGATCCATAAAGGGTTAATAAGTCTACAACTTTATCATGTAACTGAGCCATACAGGGAAAAGAAAGGAAAAAATTCTCTTCAGTTTGTTAGTTTTCTACTTTTGGAGCCCTAGATGTAACCTGACCCCTTCTTGGGAAAGAAAGGATCATTACTGCACTTAGCCTAGCTCATTGAAGATGGAGATATTGTATTCAAAAATGAGGCTTTATTACTGTCTCCATTTTGTGTTCAAATCCCACAGCAATAATAAAATTATAATTATGGATGTGCATGGGTCATCCTTCTGAACTTCTGGCTTCCCAGAAGGACTGACTCTGTCTTTTCCTGCATAATAATAAAATCCCCACACGATCTACTACTATTGCAAATATATCCTGTTCAATCTGGACATTTTTATTTCTTTAAAAGTCAACATTTTTTGTAATTTCTTTACAAGCACCTAAATCTTGGGCTGCCCCAAACTCTTCCTTAGAATTTTATCACATAAAAATTTATCAATTACCTTTTATGGTGAAAATGGATGAATAAATATGATCTTTGATCTAGAAATACTTATAACCTCTTTACTGATCAGAAGTTGAGAATTTTGTGAAATTAAAATTTCCTATTGTCCAAGAGGTAAAACAAAATTAATATTAAACTTACTAAAAATATAAAGCATATAAATTGTATTATTTTTCAAAATATTTCATTGAATTATACTTTTATAAATTAGAAGAATAACTCAATATTTTGAAAATGATTATTCTTTTACTGTGCCATTTTAATCATCTGTTTTGGAGTTTTCATTTTTCAAACACATATGCAAATCCATATACAAAGATGAAGTTTCTGTTTGTTGTTAACTTATTTGGAAGCTACAAATAAAAGACTGTCTTATTCACTGCAAAATGTATATGGTACTAATAACATGTGAGGAGTCATTGTGGGTTTGTTACAGGTAAGGATGTCATGCCTTTGAGAAACTTTCAGGATATGCCCATTGGAAGCATTTTCTTTTAAAGGAGTAAGTTAAAATACATGAAAATAACTTAAAATAATCAGGTACTAGACTTTATTGCAAAGATCATTGGCATGTCACCAACTCCTCATATTCCTTTCTCCAACCATAAGCATTTGTACAACATGTGCTTCTCCCAGATTCCACCACTTACTATTCTCATATGGGTCACCTTATTTTTGTATCTGGTCTTTCATACCACTGCATCTATGGTCTCATAGTCCATTTTACTATCACAGTCCTGATGCATTCCTGTTCCTCCATTCCATTTTACAAAACATTTCAGTTGGAAAAGGTCTCTATCACATGTAATTGTTTATATATGTACTTTTAAAAAAATCACTTAGGAAAATATACATTTCAAATATTTAATAGTATAATTTATATTAGTTGTCAAGGCTGGTGTGTGGTTTTCTGTTTCAGGAAAGGATTAATATTTGGTCTACTCAGAAGCATTCCTTGATTTGAAAAATACTCAATAAATATTTACGAAGTGAATGATACAAAGTGTAATCAAACCAATACTCTCAAATTTCGTGTGCTGAAGAATCACCTGGAGAGCTTGTTACAAACAAGATTTCTGTACTCCAGACAAAATTCAAATGCAGTAGGTCTGCAGTGGGCTTTAATAATGTTGATGATTCAGGTCCATGAGCCACTGAGTAGATCCTCTACCACCACCACCACACATATATGTATATAGTATCTGGGGGTGGAGTTAGCTTTGTTACATTTTTCTTGAGGAACTAACTAGATCTTTTAGACAAAGACTAGCCTCCTCTTAGCAAGAAATCATTTTAAGTAGATGAAAGAGCCTAAATAAAGCTATTCAGATGGGGATATAAAACACTGACTTAATATAGTTAACCAAATAGAAATGTTTTCTGGGAAGTGAAATCATACAAGATTTTCCTCTTTACCCACCTTAGTACTGTTGCAGTTCTTTTCCATTAGCATATATTATCTTTACATATTTTCATATAACATCATAAAACAAAGAATATGATCTTAAAATGTTGAAACTATTTTAAGGGAAAAAGGAATGAGTCATATCTTTAGAAATATACTATATCATTGGAAAAATGGTTTTCTTGTTATTGAATAAACTTTCAGAATGTTGATGTTTATGACCATGGAGCTGAAATTAATCAGATATTCTATTCTCATGGAGCAAGGAAATCTGATATCAGAGGAATAAAAATGGATTTTCCAAATTCAAATAATCATCGTCTTCTGATTGGTTGACATTAAGAAGAAAAGCAGCAGGCAGTTACTGTTCTTTACAAAAGTATCTGAAATTGAAGCAAAACAGGAATTGACCTAGGAGACCAGTACACTGTTGATTAGTGTTTCCTGTGCATACACTTCATCAACCTTTTAGCATTTACACAGACAGTCTTCATTAATGAATGGAATGCTATTTCTTCAACTAAATGGAGATACTGTAATGCTCCTCTCCATAGCTAGAACATAATTTATACGTGTTACAAGGCTCATTGCATTTATATGGGCAATAGCTTGTTATAATTAAAATATGGGAATTTTTAATCTAGGAGGTAATTTCTTACTATCTCTTGCTATCTTTACTAATTAATACAGTATATTAATATTATTCACTTAGCTTTGGGATGGCAATTCCCATTCCTAATAAGGTAGTTCTGCATAACAGTTACTGAGCAATTAATATTTCTGCCAGCGATTCTTGCTTTTATATTTGTCAAAAGAAAATGGAAACCCCTTGTTCATTACTGAAGTAAAATCCAAAATTATATCACAATAAAACAAACTTACTTCTTGAGTTATTAGTGGCAATCCTCTATGATTTGTTCTCTTAGTAGCAGCCAGTCTCAATTAGTAGCAAATGCATGTTCTTCTTAAATCTTACCTCTATGAGCACTTGGGAATACCAAGTTTTACATGTCCAGAAAGAAACAGATCATGAGAGAGCCCCAAAGAACAGCCACAAAAGGACCATAAGTTTGGTGAAAGAAATATGAAAATCAAAGGAACAGGGTATTCTGAGATCAGCATAGCACATAAATCCTGTGACTATGCAGTAGAAAGGCCTTGAAATGCCAGAATTTACTAAGGTGTAGGCAGGGATTTGGTAAATCAAAACCTGTAATATTCATTAAAACTAAGCCTGAAATCTGTGTAAGTTTATAAAACAAAACAATTTTTTTAGCACAGTGAAAGACTACAAAGTACAATAGAGAAGGAATCTTTTTTCTTCTGGCAAAGTTATCATTTTATCATGCAAAGGGCATTTTAGTAGAACATCTTCATATTGGTAGGAAGCCGTAAAGGATAGGTCATGTTGGTGCCTTGGTTGTCGCCATCAGTTACATATTCAATTTAATTTAAAAGCTACCAAACCATTTTTCAGAATGGCTGAATAATTTTATAGTCCCAGCTAAATGAATGATGCAATTTCATTGAGTCTTAGTGTTGGATATTGTTAAAATAGTTTATTTTAGTCATTCTGAGAGTAGTACAGTGATATCCCATCTTTGTGATAATGACATCAAACACATTTTTGTGTGATTATTTTCAATCTGTGCATTCTGTTTAGTGCAATGTTTCTTCATGGTTTTGCTCAATTTCTAATTAAAATGTTTTTTTTTATTCTTTAGTAATGAATTTTGAGAGTTCTTTGTATATACTAGACACCAGTCTTTTGTTAGTCAAGGTAGGTGCTTGGTTTGCATATTTTACATACCCTTACTCTATATCTTGCATTTTCACTCTATTACTAAAGTCTTTGGCAAAGTAAACTTTTTAATTTTGATGAAATACAATTTAACTGATTTTTCTTTTAGGAATTACACTTTGGGGACCATGTCTAAGATCTTTGCCTTCTTAAATGAAAAGTTTTTTTTTTTTCTAAAGGTCTATAGTGTTACATTTTATACTTCAATCTGTGATTCAGTTTGACTCAATGTTTGTATAAATTATGTGGCTAAAATAAAAATTTTTGTCTGTTGTTTTTGGTATTGTTTGTGGATGTTCACTTTCTCAAGTACTACCTGTTAATAAGGCTATCTTTCTCCCACTGAATTATTTTGACACATTCATTAAAAATCAGGTGTATATATGCATGTGAGTCTATTACTGGGTTTTACATTGTTTTATTGACTTACATATCTATTATCTGCCAGTTTCACATAATTCTGATCATGTATGAGTATCAAATTTTGGCAAATTCTTTTACCCTGTAATAATTCATATAAACCTATTATTTTATTCTTTAGTATAGCAATATGATAAATTGCATTTATTGATTTTCATATGGTGAACCAGTTTTGCATTTCTAAAATAATCACTGATTAGAATTCTTTTATATATTGCTAAATTCTAGTTGATAGTACTGTGATAAAGATTTTTTATGGCATATTCATGGGGAATATTGTTTTTTAATTTTTTTGTGTGTTATCTTTGCCTGGGTTTGACATCAGTGTAATAACTTCAGAAAATGAATTGGAATGTGCACTAACCAATAATATTTTCTAGAATATATATATATATATGTATATATATTTTTTTCAATTCTTGAAATGTTGGTTGAGTTTTGCAATGAAACCATCTGTGCTTAAATGTGTCTTCTTTTTGGAGTTTTATTATTATAAATTCTATTTTCTTAACAGTTATAAAGCTATTTAACTTGGGTGAGTTGTGCTAGAATATTTTTCTTTCAGAATTGGTCCATTTCACCAAAATTACTACGTTTATGTGAGGAATTATTATTAGCTATAATTATTTCTTATTCTTTTTGATATCTACAAAGTTTATAATGATATTTTTGTTTCATTCTTGATATTGTTTATCTTTGGCTTCTTTACTTTTTTTACTCTCAGTCTCTCTAGAAATATACCAATATATCAATTTTATTGATACTACACATACAAATCATGAAATCTGAGTGTATTGACTATTGTATCATTACATAATGTATATCTCCATATCTAGTGATTTTCTTTTCTCTAATGTCTACTCGATTGGTAGTAATATAGCCACTCCCCCTGCTTTTTTTATAAGCTTGCTTTTGATATATTTTTCTCCATCTCTCTAGCTTCAACTTGCTTACAGTGTTAAATTTGAAATCCATTTCTTGTAGACAGCATGTAGTTTGGAACTGATCATAGGTTTAATCCTTGGATTCCTAGGTCTCTAGATGTTTTCATTTTTCTCCATCTCTCAGAGAGTATCTTTGTAATTGTTTTGTGTTTAACTAGAGGCACGATGTAGCAAGAACAATTTGAAAGGCATGACTACTCAAGCTCTTAGAAATGTTACCTATTTTAACAACACAAATGTGAGCTGAAAAAAACAGGAATAAAACAGCAATCTTGTAGTCAATTAATTCCTACCCTCATTTATCTGACATTCATTGGAGAGATACTCTAAGTTAATTATTGTGGATTTCGCTGGTAATATAGAGATGCAGATAAAAACTGTCTTCAGGGATCACATTTTTGTTAGATAGGCAGCAGAGATAAGCGGCAATTGCACACAATGTGAAATGTGTTAGTGACATATCTAGGGCACCATGAAAAGCATCTAATTCAGTATGAAAGAGGGATGCAAACAGAAGAGAATGATAAGGTAAATAAAAATTAGTTAGGTGGCCCAGGATAGAGACTGCGGTTCAGAAAAGCCCTTCCTTCCATATCCTTCCTGTATAAAGGCACAAAGTCATAAAAGGAAATAATGCAGTTGGGGAAATATAAGTGTTTTCAGTGACATAGTAGGGTATAGGACAACTGCATAGTGGAGGGTGAGTTAGAACTAATATTTAAAAAGTCATTCCTATGGGTCATGATATGTGCTTTGTGTTTTAAATGACAAAAATAAGGAATGTCTGAAAAATTTTAACCATTGGATCAAACTGACATTTTAAAAACAAAAGTATATAAGTAAATACAAAATACAAAATTATGTGCTGATCAAAGAGCGCATATGCAGTGTTCTGTTTGTCTTTTCTTTCTTTCTTTCTTTTTTTTTTTGGTACCGGGGATTGAACAGCTTGTCTTTTCAAAGTGGAGATGTCTTGTCAGAGACCAAACTCTCTGAACTACTTCTCATTATTATCACTGATTATAAATCTCTTTGTTTTATCTTTATGCAGTTGTAACTGATAAAACCGATAAAACTAAGTTGCTGACTTGAAGACAGTTTTTATTTTTACCATCTACATTGGTCAGCTTTTCATTCCTGTGACAAAATACTTGATGTATACAATTTAAGGGAGAAAGGGCTTACTTGGGCTCACAGTTCCAGAAATTTCAATCCATGGTTTTCTAGTTTCAGTTCAGAAAGGTCATGGCAGAAGGGTAAAGCTGATCAACTCAGGCCATTCAGGAAGCAGAGGAAGCAAGGAAGAATCCAGAAGAAAGGGCAGAGGGGCCATATATAGTTCCCAAGGTTATGTGCCCATGACCCACCTAGACATATCCAGATATGTACTTTAGTAATCTCCCAGGTGTCTCTGAAGCCAATAAACTTGACAATCAGTATTTATCATCACAGTAGCATAGCTCCATCATTGGTTACTGAGTATATTCTCAGTATCTGTGTGCTACAATGAAATGAATTACTGGCAATAATGATGAAAAGTATTAAAAATACAGGACCTCTGTGTTAACTTGTTCATGTTTTTGTCATCTTTACTCCACTACACTGATAAGTTATTGTTTTTCTAACCTGGGCAAAGTGGCACATAATTCTCTTTATGATATGACATGCGAAAAAAATTTTAATTACCTAAACTGTGAATCAGCTTCTTTCCCTCTTCATTTTACTCAGAAGTCCCTGGAGGAAATCTTCACATATTGTCTTTTTGTTGATATAACAACGTGCAATGGCATAGTACTAAAACCTAGTTTGAATAGATTAAGAATCAAATTGTTATTTGGAAACCACCTGATGTAACCAAGCTGAACAATACAAGCAAATGTGATCTGATTTCATGCCTTTTATGTCATCCTCACAGTTTTTCCTCTCTATGCTTTCTCACATTTCACTGTTGTCTCCCACCAAGGAAAAAGCAGACTTCTTGACCTACCTCTTTTTCTACAAGCAACCAAATATATTCAGTTTTTTAATGGGATTTGTCTGCAAACACATAAGAGCAGTTCAATTTTTACTCACAAAAAGCATGTCACATGACTGATGCATGAAATCAGCTTTCCTGGAGTTGGAGTGACATTTCCCAATTCTAAGTAACAAACACGCTCCTGGCAAATGGCATTTGACCCCTTCAGAATGGTCACATCCCAAACTAATAGTTGTAACATTGGTACTTTATTCAGAGGTTAATAATTGGAAAGATCTTTGGAAAAACATCACCATTCTTCCAGAAATATAACTTATTAAAGCGCTGTTTGTCAAAATTTAGCTTGTA
Organism: Heterocephalus glaber; assembly: GCF_000247695.1. Next base: position 17,658,278 of record NW_004624779.1, read on the forward strand.
TAGATCTCTGGAGAGCGTTAATAAGTAGAATCCTAATTTCTACTTTCAAAAATTCTCTAATTCCAGTTTTCAGTAGTTCCAATAAGTAAATTTTGAATTTTAAAATAAGTACATTATTGATTACAATTAAATCACTATTCCTCAATTGGAAACCAATACAAAAAGACTAATTTTTAATTGTTTGAAATTTCTAAACCAAGAATTTAAAACCATGAGGCATGGCCTGATGAAATTCAATGTAGAAAATGGTAGTTCAATCTTGAAGAAGAATACAAAATGGTAAATAATTATTAATCAATGAGAACATTTATTTAAGAAAATTGATTATTAAAAATTACTAATTATTAAGTAAAAATACTAAATATTAA
>NW_004624779.1:17673647-17687866 GCF_000247695.1 Heterocephalus glaber
GGAGCTGATAGGCTGACCTCTCTGTCTCCTGGAGAAGGTATTACACTCTTTCATCTCTGTGATTCCTACAACACCAGAGCCCCATATACAGAAACCCTCAGTGCTTATGAATTGAATTTCAGCATAGGGCCCTGCTTACATTTTCATTGTTTTCATCTTCTCATTAAAAAAAAACAAAATTTCATAACTTGGAATGTTCAGAAGTAAACTTGCTCTTCCTGTGTTGATACCTTCTAATAAACAATTGTCCTCTGAACACACAGAAATCTACAAGTCATCCTTCCCCTTCTCTCAATGGTAAATTCAGGTCAATTCTGTTTTATTATTTCCTATCCTTTCTGTTCTTTTCTTGTCCATTCTTTCAGTTTATTAATTTTCAATAAAACAAAATACACAATTATAATTCACAAAGATGATTTTATGGTTTTTCTATGTAATAGGTTACGTGTCAATAAATAGTTAACTGATATCTCATTCTCAAAAGTCATTTAAACTTCTAATTTGAGCAGAAATGCTCTAAAAATTTCCATGTGCCCTTTAAACATCCATACCTCAAGAAATCTTGGTTCTTTACTTCAATAATGCCTATTAATACAGAAACCAAAATCACAACATTACTATTCCCATTGAAATAGAATCATAGTCATAAAGGTTAATAAAATTGGAGCATTTCTGGACTTTTAGCTTTGCCAGAAGCTTTTTGAAAACTGAACCTGATGTTCATATGAAAGAGCTGCCGGTACTTAACTGTTTCACCTGGCAGTGATAGGAGGACTTTGAACAAACCTAAATATGTTAGAGAAAATCACCTGCTTCTCTTTAAAACTTGGCTGATTTCTGTAAAATGAGATTTGTCTGCATCTTCCTAGAGTAAAAAGCAGAGCTGATGGGAAAGTATTAATATTCCACAAGCTGCACTTAAGGAGTGCCTCAAGCACTTTGCACCGATTTCAAGAAAAGAAATTTACTTTGAATCATAGATCAATCATTTTATAAAACTAGTCCAAATTGCCACCTTAAATATATCACAGAGTAAGGTCCCAGTCTCTTGCAGGAGTTTCTGAGATTTCAGATGAGGGCAGGTCATATGATATGCCTTTTATTTGGGCCATCTATACTAACATGTCCCAAGTCACCCCACTGGCACATACTCTTTGGGTGTGCTGGTTTAATAACATGGTGGGACACTATAAACTACAAAGTCATCACTCATTTTATACTGGAACATACATCTTTCTGTCAAAGGAATTTTTGCTTTGGTAGAAGTTGTGTGTGTTTTAGGCTTTGAACTGAACAGATTGAGATAAAACATATCTTCATCTCTCATTTATCCACCGGTTTTAAAATTTAGTTCACTGAAACATTTTGTGTGTGCCATTTGCTGTTTGCCATTTTTCAAGGAATTCAAACAAAGGCAAAAAGTATAATGAGTATCACTCCTACAACTGGCAATATTTATCTCAAAAAAGGGTGCCACTTTCAGGTGTTACCTCACGTGCGTGTGGAACATAAAGAAAAATCAAAATATTTGTGTTTGGAGAAATTTTAGTGTAGTGTAAACAGGCCCAGGCCACAGGACTACTGCCACAAGAAAGGGACATCTTAAAGTTTGCTAAATTCTGGAAAGTATTCCCACTCTTCCACTAGAGATGGATCACTGTCTTTTTATTTTTTATTTTTTGGTGTTTGTGTGCGTCAATGGGAATTAAACCCAGGGCCTTCACACAGCATTGTATCCTCAGCCCTTTTATACTTTTAATTTTCTTACTCAGAGACACTGTTGTAGTCTGGGTATGAAAGGGAAACAGATTTAGTACAGGACACATAATTTATAGTATTATTTTTATAATAGTCACCCCAAAAGTCAAATGCCAAGGAGTTCAAGAGATTTAACTGCACATTAGAGACCCAGAGAATCCAGTTGAGGGTCTGGATCCCAAAGCAACGTCCTGCACAAGTCCAGCTGAAGGCCTAGAGTCCAAGGCAATGTCTCATGTTTGTCAGCATGGAGGATCTACATCTGGTAGGCCTAAAGGCCAGTTGTGGAAGCCAGAAAACCTGTGCCACTAGTCTAAGGGATCTACATTAAAGCCAGGAAGTGATGCTCGAATTGAAGATCAGAGCTCCCCTGAGGAGAACAGCAGCCATTCCCAGTGACAGTGAGGACCCCAGATCCTCCTCCAATGATAACAGCTAAGTTTGTATGAGGAAAACCAACCGCAGCAAGCTTCTCCTAGAATATCAACATCCCAGGATCTTCTCCTCCAGTTCTCTTTTTATGCTGTTGGCAACAATCCTCAGGTGAGCCTTCCATGCCCAGGCCATCTGATTCAGTTCAGCTAGGTGTTCCAAGTTGCCCATTATGAACCCACCACAGACATAATTTTGCTAAGTCACTAAGATCCCCAGGATGGGTTCCAACTTCTAATCCTCTTGCTTCAGCTTCCAGAATGCTGGAATTGCAGGTGTTCACCATTAGACCCAGGTGAATCTTTGTCTTTTTTTATGTATTCCACATGTGAAAAGCAATTGCAATATTTACTTGTAAATTATTTATGATATTTCTTTACAGATAAACGATATGATTATTTTTCCTATATGTAATATATATCTCTACTCATAATTTGACTTTTAATTATTATTTTTGGTGAAGATTACTTTCTAATTTTTATATAATTGTCTATACTTCTTTTCCTTTTTGTTCTCCTGAGCTTTCTAACTGCCTGTGCTATCCTTAAAGAAATTTAAAATCTTGCCTCAGCATTTCCTGTTTTATTTCTTCCTGTTTGTTGCTAAAGTGTGAACACAGCCATCAGCATAGAACCATTCAATCATTCTAGGCTATGAGCACTTATTAGTGCCCATTGCTCCACTAGGCACTTCAGAATATATAATATATGTATAATGTAGGAACAATTTAAATGTTTTTCTTTCATATATATGGGCTAAATGAGCAAAATATTAATATGAGGAAGACAAGATCAATCATTCTTATAGACAATGATGGATTGCTATCTATGGATTCTCATTTTCTCTGAATTCAGCATGTGAAACAGTATCACAGGGGGATAGAGTGAGATAGAGAGTTTAAATTAAAATTTAAGGTTGTTAAAGGGGCTAAACAAGCAATGGAAAATACTAATTTCATTGCCTGAAATTAATATATTTATAACTCTTAAACCTTTAGAAAATTAGAACCCCATAAAATATGGTGCTCAATGCCAGTGTGTGAAACTTTACAGGAAAGAAAGAAAGCAGAGTGGGAGGAAGAAGGAAATGAGGGAGGAAGAAAGGAAAGAGAGGGAGGGGGAGGAAGAGAGGCAGGAAGGTAAGAAGGAAAGAAGCATTCCAAAAAGCCAAACAGTTTTCCACTGGCTTCATGTAAGATTTCTTGAATGGCACTCACTGTAATGATGTTGCATTAGAAACAATGCATACTATTTGAAAATAATTACATTTTCCTCTATTATGATTATTTCTTTTAAAATAAGAGCCATAATTGTAAGGAATCACACATATCCACTTTTCCTCAGAAAGATGAGATTGTTCTACTAGCTCAGAACTAACCAGAATGGCTGATGATCCATTTTGTTTTGTGCTCTGTCTTAAAAGGATTGATGAGTGTAAGTCAATGTGACTTTCTATAGTCTTCTGGGCTTAGTTCTTAAATACTTGACAGAAATAGTTACCAAGTTATGGAAATTTTCCCTTTTACCATGAACATTGAAGGTAATAACCTTGCATGCTTACAAATAATAGGGACGATACAATGAATAGAAGACAGACTTCTTTCTTCTAGAGTCACACAGTTATGAATCCTTTGCTAAGTGTTTAAGATAAGTCCTATTATGGTGCCATAGCCTAGAGTGCAGTGATTTAAACAGCATAATAAAAATGAAGTTGGTATAGTTCACAGGAATTTATTTAGAAAACAGAAAAAGAATGCAAGTGGGAATGGGAGCAGCCAGGAAGTGTGGTGTGCTGAGAAAATTGTTCCTTTCAAAGCAGCAGGGAGAAGTGACTCCCTGTGCTTTCTGAAGGGCATTTTATTCCAGGGATGAGATCTTGGCCCCATGACTGGGAGCCAATCCAGTGGAGAGGACCTTGTGAAGGCCTATTTGGAGACAAGTACAAACGATATAGTCAGAAACAGAGAAATTGAAGGAGCCACTCCTTTGCCTTCATTCAGCTGTGGACATGACACCAGCATGCTGATTGTTCATACTTAAGCTCAGGAGGTCATGATGCCCTAGGTGACAGATTATTAGTTCTGACACCAGTGAGAAACAAAATGAGAGGCACAAGGAGTCAGAGGTGTCTGACCCTTTAAAGCCTCAGTCATGTAAAGATTCTTTGAGAGTTCTCCCTCCTTCTGCCTGTTCCTGCTGCCCTTCTGCTACTCCACGATCTTCAATAAACGTACCTACTACTATTTACTTGAGGTGCAGCCATGGCAGTTCTTTCCTTCTGCAAAAGACACTGGACTGTTTTGGCCCATTTAACTGTAACACAGCCTCTGGACTTTCTACCCTTCCTGTCCTGAACTTCTAGTTGAGTGTATTTCACCAGAGCATGTCTGATCATGTGGCCCTTCTTTATGCAGAAATCTTTTTTTTGTTTGTTTCTGATGGCCCTGAGATTTGAACCCAAGGCCTTCACACTGAGCTACATCCTTAGCTCATTTTATTTATTTATTTGTTTTAAATTTTGAGACAGGATTTCACTAAGTCACTAAGTTGTTCAGGCTGGAACTTCCCTTCCTTTTGTCTCAGATCCTTAACACGCTGGGATTAGAGTTATAAGCCACCACATTCTGTTTATGCAGTAAATTTCAACATTCACTCAAGCATTAAAGTTCAGTCTTATCTCCCTGATTCCAGTCGTTAGAGATAACATCTGTGCTGCACTTATGGAAGAAAGGAAGCAAATAGAGGACCAATATTGTTAATGCTGCTTGGGTGTGTACCACATATTTGAACGGGCAAAAAAAAAGTCACCTTGACTATTTTACTTAATTGATGATCTTATTCTAATTGACTATATCTAAAATTTTATAAAGAGACTGTATAAATCTCCAAAGCTCTTCTGGGAAGTAAGAGTGAGTTGAATATGAATTATACTGTTTTATGAGGAACTTCAGAGCACAAAGCACTGACCCTTGTCATTAAGAATGAATATTCTGTTCCTGTCCTCTTAAAGCTATCAGAACATTTTAAGATAAAACAGAACACTCATTTCTTTTTCTTGCCAAAGTTCTGGAGGGAATTGACTCACCACAGGCCACTTTGACATTGTGTATTCACCTGTTTACATAAGAGGCTCTTATGCTATGCATCATTAGTCATTGCTCATACATTACTGTTATCTTGTCCTCCAAAGTGAAAGATTTAAATCATTCTCTTATTATATATATTCACCAAACATCTATGTAGTTCCTGTAATATGCCTCATACTCCTCTATAGAGTAATAAAGAAAAAAAATTTTCTGCTGTCAGACAATATAGTTATGAAAATAATTTTTGAAATATTTTTCTTATTTTTTCAATGAATAAAAAGGTATTCGTACATTTCTAAGTCATGTTAATTATTTTACATATCAGAAACTCACAAATTGGTGAGAGTTTTGAGAGACACTGAAATTGTCTTGTCTTTTCTCAATAATGGGGATGGAACCCAAGGCCTCATGCCTGCTAGCCAGGCCATCTTACTCTGAACTAAATCTCAAGACTCCTATTTGTTTGGAGACAATGTCTTGCTGAGTTGTCTGGCTATCCTCAAATTTACTATACCCCTGCCTCATTCTCCTAAATATCTGGGATTATAGGCTTGTGCACCCACATCCTGGTACAGTAGAAATTTTATTTACTAAGTTTTCTCAATTGCTGATTAAGATTTATCTGGTTACTCTAACACATGAAGTCTATTATTTTGTTATTGTTGCTATATCACAACTTTTGAAGTTCTTCTTTATAAATTGCTCATCTAATTAGTTTTGACATGGAATAACTGGAGTTTCAACATGGAACAACATGGAAAAATCACTCTTTGAAGTGATTGAGAAGTTATTTAATTGTAGAAATACTGAATTTGTTGTAATGAAGAAAGAATGGATGAGAGAAAAGGAGCTTTGCTGCTGGTTTCTGTTTCTGCTGTGAGTAAAAATAAATACATATTAGGGCAAGGATGTGGTGCAAAGCTAGACATTAGAGACACAGCTTTGATAGTAAAAGAAACAAGTTTTTTTTTCACTAGAGTCCTTTTAAAATGAAACTATATCACCTGCAGAAATACCACTACTTTAAAAGTGATATTATTTGGCATGGTTCATGGTGGAGTTTCAACAAGAATTAAAAATGATATTTTTAGCCACATTTTCTAATGGCTTAGTCATCATTTTGAAACTGTGTCCAAATACCTGACTTACACAACCTGAAGGAGGAAAGGTTTATTTAGGCTCATAGTTTCAGAAGTTTCAGATTATGTTTGGCTGGCTGCAAGGCAAATGAATCACAGTGAAAGAGCGTGGCCAGAAAAAATAAAAATAAAAAACAAAACCAAACACTGCTCATCTCTTGGCACCCAGGAAGCAGAGAGGGAAAGAGCCAGAAAAAGACATTATTTTCCCAAAGCCTTTCCACAGCTACCTGCTGTTTTCTACCTTCTAATAACCCATTTAGCTATGAACTCATCAATGGATGAATGAGGTTAGTGCCCTCCACCCATATGTCTTTGTGGGATGCTTCATACAGAAGCAATTCATCTAATTCAAGATAATTTATAAACTATTATCTAACAAGTTTAAATTCTTTGTTTATTTTTCTTTTTCTCCAACTATTCAATTATAGTTTTGACTTTGTGTTTGGCCCGTGTATTCAAATTTAACACTGTGACACAGTGATAGGCTTTTCCTATTTTTTCTTCGGGGCCAGGGATTTAGCTCAGTGTTTCTGCCACCTGCTGTGCAAGCACAAGGACTTGGGTTCAATCCCCAGTACCAAAAAAAAAAATACTATTTTTTTCTTTTAATTTTTATTAATTTCATATTTTTATAATCAAAGAACATGGCCCATATTATATTATCTCTATTTTTAAATGTATTGTTTGTGCCTAAAGCATGGTTGGCTCTTTTGAGAGTATTCTGTAAGCAGGTTTCACATAGTATATTTCATACATAATCAGGTTATTTAATAACCTGATTAATTATATTATTTAGATTATCTTAGTTTTTATTTAAATTAAATCTTCATGTTCAGATTGGAACTCAAAGACGTGTTTGAAAGCCTCCATTACTTATGCCTTCTTAATTTTCCTTGATTTATAACAATTTTCACTTAATGTAATTTAATGCTATGCTATTCAGCACATAAAGGTCTGTGACATTCACATTATCATTGCAGATTGAACATTTTACCAGGAAAAGATGACCTTCTTTGTCCTATTTACCTCATTTTACCTTGAATTTTACATTATCTTTTAAGAATATTATGTCTGGCTTAGTATTTGTTTACACATGAAAGAGGTAGCACCATTGATACTTTTGTTTTAAATATTTCTAAGGTTCTATGGGTTTAAATTCTTATTGCATTCCATTTAGATTGTTTTTATCTAAATATGTTTGAGATTTTTTTCTCTGATTTAATTTGATGACTATTTAATTATTTTCAACTATAAAATCCTCACTTGTTAGCTCGCAAGTTAAGTTTTATGTAGATTTTAATTATTATCTGGTTTGAAAATAGTCATTTTGCCAATGCTGCTTTCATTTATCTATAATAATTGTTCAGCTTATTTAATTTACTGTAAGTGTGATTTAGGATAAATGATACAGTGGTAAACTTAGGCTGTTTAACAAGATAACAAATCTATAGGTAAGTGGGGATTTTAAGGTGTTAATTGGAGATTTAAATGTCCTGTCTTTTATTCTATTAGTCATTTCTCAACAATGTGGCACACAGTGATTAGAGTTTATTTGTTTTAAATTATGTATGTGCATGTAAGTTTGAATGTAAGAAGAGAATAAGGAACTATAGAAGTGATACTTAAAGAATATTTGTTCTATGTAAATAATGGTTTTATCTGATATATTTTATTTGAGAGTATCAACGAAAGTTAAACAAGAGGATAAACCTAAGGTGTTAGAATCTATCAGCCTGCCCTCTGGTGTAATACTTTTGTTTCTAGAAACAGTAAACAGAAAGTTCTTGACAAGTACAGACATTAATCAATCCTAGGCTAGATGTTTGAGTACACACACACACAAACAAACACACATACACACACACTCACACATGCAAGACATTTCTCTCTTGACCTTAAATGTTCACATTGGACAGGACATTGTACATAGAGTGTCCCCCAAAAAGATCTGAGACAATTAATATTGCACTATCAAAGAAGAAAGGAAGTAACCAGGAAACTTCTTGGATGAACAAGAATAAGCTATCTCTGAGCTTTTACCACGAACAGCTATAGAATTTAGTCCAATACCTTTTCTCCAACTACTGACAGGATCATATGGCTTTTTCCTTTCCTCTGTTAAAATGATGACTTCTGGGGGTGGATCTTCCAATGCTGAACCAACACTGCCATCCCTATAACAAAATCACTTTCTACATACTGCCAGATCTGACTTCTAATAGTTTGTTTTGTTAAACAAATGTCTATCTATGTTCATACGTTTTTCTTCTATTATCTTTATCCAGTTTTAGGATTAGCACAATGTTGAGTTCCTAAAATGAGGGGAGAAGTGTTCCTTCTTTTTTTTGCTTTAATTGTTTGATATAATTTATCAGTTAAAATGTTTATGAGCCTGCTGTTGTCATATAGGTAGGTTTTTCAAGCTGGGAATATACTTTCTTTAATAGGTGCTATTCAAATTTTATATTTCCTCCAGAGTTAGTTTCATTAATTTCTCTTCCAAGGTACTTAGTTGTCAAATTTCTTTCAAAAAAAATTTTTGTAATATGCTTTCTATATCCTTTTAAATTCTGTAAAATCTGTGGTAATGTCTCCTAGATCTTAATATTGTAATTTAAAAAATGTGTAACTGATATTGTGTAACAGGAAGTAAAGGTCTAAAAGAGCAGGGGAATTGGGAGGGGTAGGGGAAGGGAAAAAAGGGAAAGGAAAAAATATGAGAAGAGGAAAAGAAATGGAAACAAGGTCTTTGCAAATAGCGAAGGGTGGAGGGGGTGAAGGGAGGGCAAGGGAAGGGGAAAAAAATAAGAACCAAGAGACTCATGTAATGGTACAAGATCCCAATGATGAATGTAACTGTATTTTATACCAAAATGTACGAATAAAGTTAATGGGGAAAAAAAAAGAATAAGCTATCTCTTATAAGAGACCAAATAGAGATTCAAAGGAAGAGATTTGTCCGTGACATTTTCAGTGGTAGGAACATATATTTTCTGTGCATTTTTCTGATACATGTAATGGAGGCACTATCTCAGTGGCCCCATAAAAATACACTACAAAAGAAGAAGAAAGAAAACTTTTCTTTCTCTGAGTATCTGGTCATTGACTTTTCTAAGTATCTCCTTTGGTTTATCAGATCTAGGCACATATTACAGATTAAGTATTTATTTTACCTATAATTACAAATAGGAAGAAGTCACACCTGTACCAAAGCATGGACTATGACACCCAGTTTGCTGTTTTAACTGCTCCTCTTCACCCCATTGATGAAGAAAGGATTTCTGCCTCGGGCTTCTGTTGTTGGGTAAATATCTGACACAACACACTGGACAGATCAACAGCAGCTTTTTAGTTACACATACAGGAAGTCTAGCCAGTGTGAGGGAAGTTACATCATGCAGGGCTACTAAAGGTTGTCCTGGGGAACAGAATGAACCACCAGGGTCTGTGTGAAATAGGTTTGGTGGTATTAGGAGGGAAAGGTGACAGATGGTTCCTGCCAGAAGTGATCAGCTTCTTTCAGTAATGCTGTGGGCAGGCAGGGAAATAAAACCTTGCTACTTCAAGAGAAGTAGGAAGTTTTCTTAGTCCCATCAATAAGGTGAGCTTTGTTTTTGTTTTTTGTTTTTTGTTTTTGTTTTCTGACACAGGGACCTCATCTGTGGGAGTAGTGTATGAAGGGAAACTGTGATAAGGTCTTCTGAGACCGTTTTATAAGACAAAAAAAACACATCACAGTGAATGTTCATTTTAGTCCTTACTTAATAGCTGAAGGACAAATCTTTTTAAGATCAAATTTTCTCCAAATTGGATTATACTACAATGCCTGGTCTCAATAGGGCTCATATGCACTGGGAAAGCTGTCTGTATCTCAGCATTCTGGATTTTCTGAGGAATCACTTTCTTTCTTTCTTTCTTTCTTTCTTTCTTTCTTTCTTTCTTTCTTTCTTTCTTTCTTTCTTTCTTCCTTTCTTTCTTTCCTTCTTTCCTTGCTACATTGCTCTTTGGCTAAACTCTGTGCTTCCATTGGCTGAAATAGTAATCTATTCACTGCCTAAATTAGCACATATGTCCTTGTGTTCTTTCACTTCCCTGGGCTCTGGCCACTATGACAAAGCATTTGATTTGAACACCCTGGTGCACTTTTTTCAGCCTCCACAACTCTCATCTCCAGCCATAGCTGTTTAGGACCTCAGGCTACCAGTGGCAAGAGTCTCCTCCTAGGGCTCTTTATCTCCTTACACATACTCCTTTATTCATCCATTTAAGAACTTGCTCTAGGAGAGCAGGGAAAGCTGGCATCAATCAGCCTCAGATGCCCCCACTACGGCAAAGTCTTAATTAAACACCATGATGCATTATCATCAGCCTCCAAAAGTCTCATCTCCCAGCCACACCTCCCAGTAGGAGGACACTTCTTGTAGGGATCTTTATCTTCTCAGACATACTCCTTTATTCACCAAATTAAGAGCTTGCTTCAGGAAAAATGAAAGGGCTATGTATAGGAAAGGAAGTCATCAAATTTTCATGATTTGTAAATGACATGATTCAAAAGTTCCTCCCAAAGACTCCTAGAACTGATTTAACAATTCAACACTGCATACCAAGATACAAACTCAACAAACAAGAATTAATTGAACTCCTATACACTAATAATGAATTTACAGAGGGAGAAATTAAGAAAACAATACCATATGCAATACCTTTAAGTAAAATTAAATACTTAGAAATTAACCTTGGAAGGGAAAAAGATAATGAAAACTATATTATACTGAAAAAGGAAATTGAGGAGGATAGCAAAAAATGGAAAAATATCCGTCCCTGTTCCTGGATAGGCAAAACCAATATTGTCAAAATTGCCGTATGACAAAAATTGACTTAATCCAATACCGATCAAAATACCAATAGCATTCCACACAGAAAATAACTATCATATAGAACCAGAAGAGACCCAGAATAGGAAAAGCAATCCTGGGCAATAAAAACGGAGCAGGAGCTGCCATAATCCCAGACTTTAAGGTATATTATAAAGCTACAGTAATAAAAACAATATCACACTGGAACAAAAACAGACATGTAAACGGTACAGAATAGTGGAGTCAGAAACAACCCCAGACACATTCAGCCATCTGATCTTTGACAAAGGGACCAAAAGCATGGACTGGAGAAAAGATAGTATCCTTAAAGAGCTTCAGGGAAAACTGATTACACACATGGAGAAGACTGAATCTAGACTCATAACAATTACCATACACCAAAATAAAATCAAAATGGATCAAAGACCTATATATTAAAACACTAACAATTGATCTCCTGGAAAATAAAATAGGTAAAACCCTTGAAGACATAGGTCCAGGTAAAGACTTTCTCAACAGAATCTCAATTGCACAAGAAATAACATTCATAATTAACATATGGGATTATATCAAATTAAAAATCTTTTGCACAACAACCTATAGAATGGGGAAAATGGGGACTAATGCCTAGTACATGTAAAGACTCAAAAAAAAATCAGATCCCTCCCCAATAAAAGACCCAATCAAAATTCAGGCAACTGAAATTAATAAACATTTCTCAGAAGAAGTATGAGTGGCTAATAAATACATGCAAAATGTTATCATCTCTGGTCATCATAGAAATGCAAATTAAAACAACACTGAGATTTTACCTTACTCCATAAAGAATGGTTGCTATCAAGATATTGAACAATAAAACATGCTGGTGAGGCTACAGAAAAAAGGCACCCTATTATGTTCTTGATGGAAATGTAAACTACTACAACCAGTATGGAGATCAGCCTGGAGATTCTTCAAAAAACTAAAAATATTAGTCTGTTTGTTTATCTGTATATGACAATTAACATTATAATGATGCTGGCAAAATAAATGGGGCATAGAGGAAAGGGGAAAAGGAATTGAAGTGTGAGACCATAATGTCAAGTAAAATAAATTAAGCACATGAGATTAAATATAACATATCATCACTGAAGTCTGAAACCCAAAGTATACATAATTTACATCACAAAAGTAAAGATAGACAATAGGAAATAGGGAGATGGATCTTTGCTAAATAATAAGGAGATATTGGGTTAGAGGAAAGGAGGGATGGGAAGGCAGAGAAAAGAAGATACACTTTGTACATGTATCTACTTTCCTCAAAGAATTGGAGAGCATAGGACATCTGAGTAGAAGGAATCTTCATTTGAACAGGGAAACAGGCCTGCAGTGGGAGCCCTCTCTAGAAATTTTCAGAACATTTATTATCTGTGGCCGCTTGGTTTTCCCAAGTATACCTGACCTTTTACAAAAATTCTGTCAAATTTGAAATGCACAATTATAACCAGTACCTATAAAATCAAACTTTCATTTCATTTCTCAAAGAAAAGAGAAAATTATCCAGATGGTAGGAAAAATATTAGAGAAACTAAAATAGTATGTGTTCCTTTTGGACAATGATTTGAATATCTACAGATGTGGCTGAAAGCAATGGTAAGACACATCTCAGAATTCCAAAATACACAAAGGTCAAATCTCTACATTTTATTAAATGAAATGTGGTAATGTGAACATATACTGTAGATATTTTTTCAATAAAGCAGAAACAAAAAATCTATTTTAATATTCTCTGCAAACCATAAACTGTAGTTATTCAGTGACCACCTTTTTATTCCCCAATTGAAATGATTTATCATAATTTTATTTGAACCACACTTACCAAGATCTTGTTTTATATCATTTTCCAACATACAAATAGCTACTGCACATTTCAGGCATTTGTATGAATATATGTGTTTTATTACAATCTTTCAAGCAGATGAAGGAGACAAAATGAGCTAAGCAACTTCAAATATACAATTTTTACATAACCCCTGAGGGACAAGAAATGAGGCTGCTTTGAACACTAAAAAGTTTCAAGAAAAGGCCAGTAGGTTCAGGAATATTCAAAGAGAAACCAAATTCCCACCCACCCCCCTCACTGTTCAACAATCCAACTTTAAATTGTTGCTTCTTGCCTGAATAAAAACTCTACCTGACTGTATAGATGGCAGATGCACACAGCATCTTTATACAAAAATATGCCATTAGCCATGCACACATTTCCATGAGAGTGTGGTCTTTCACTGTAGAATACAACAAGCCTTGCATATCTAAGACAAAGGAGCTTACATGAGCAAAGGCCAGGAAAATTTTCCAGCAGGTAAGAACAAACCTCTATAATCCATCTGTGAACTTCCATGTACCTAGCATACTGCACTGGTTTTACTAAAATATTGAGGGTGAACCGTTCCTCATGCTTAGGAAGCACATTTTTACTTCACATAGATAATGGGGCTTTTACATCTTTAGGGAACTTACTATTTGCAGACTTTTAGACTTAACTATTTGATTACATTCTGCTCTGAGCTCATTCAGGATGTTGACTGTTTTCCTATAACCCTCATTATACCTCATTTCGTCTGTCACTAGGCCTTGAAAAGTCAAGTAATTCAAGTGAAATTGAGTTTGGTCTTCGTAAGAAAAATATGGCAAACAAAGATTAAAACTACACCCACACCTACCATCATTCACTAAACTAAGATCGAAGTGGGTTAAATATCTAAATATTAAGACAGAAACACTAAATTTGCTGGAAGATAAGTTAGGTAGAACCCTTGAAGACATTGGCATAGCAAAAGACTTTATGAACAAAACCTCAGTAGCACGGGAACTAGCACAAAGAATCAACAACTGGGATCTCATCTTATTAAAAAGCTTCTGCACTGCAAGAGAAACCACCAACAGAGCTAAGAGACAGCTTACAAT
>NW_004624779.1:17702161-17722543 GCF_000247695.1 Heterocephalus glaber
TAATGGAAAAATAATCATAATTAGAAAAAATGTTTGAATTGTTTAATAGTGAAAATAGTATGTATCAAAACTTGTGGTATACATTTATTGGAGTACCTTCATATAAGTTCTTGCCCTAAAGATTTTTAATATAAGGAATGGTGAGAAATTATACTATAATGATTTATTTAAAGAAAAAAATTTTCAAGTAAAACAAGTTAAGCATATTTAAAATTAGGAGAAAGACTAAAAGCTAAGGAAAAAATATTCTAAATAGAAAAACATTAAAAACCCAGGTAAAAGTCTTCTAACAAACTAAGAATATAAGAGAACATCTCTAATCTGATTTAAAAAATTGTTTACAAAAACAAACCAAGAACTGCACTAATCATTAAGCTTAATGTTGAATGATTTACTGATTATCCCAGACATTTGGAACAAAATACAATGTTTGCTATCATTGATTCTATTCAAAAGTATGGTGAATGTCCTAGCCAGTGAAATAAGAAAAGAAAAAAAATAAAAGCATAACTAGGCAACATGATTGTATGTAGAAAATCCAAAGACAAATGATTAAATTAATTAATAAGTGCCATTAGTCAAATTCCTGAGTACAAAATCAATAGAAATCTTCATTATTTTTCTATGCTTGCAGTAAATAAATGGAGATAAAATTTTAAAATAGCTTTATACTTTTAAATATCTAGTTATAAGTATGATGATAAATATCTAGTAATCAATGTGTAAGAGTTACTGAAAGAAATTTAAAAAGACCAAAATAAATTAAAAGATATAACATGTTCATGAGTTACAATACCTAGTAAAGATTTAGTCTTTTAAAAGTGATCTACAAATTTAATCACAAGCAAAACTTCACTAGTTGTTATTTATGCATATGGAAATTGACAAGTTATTTCTAAAATTAAATGGAAATGTAAAGGGTCTAGAACAACTAGGAAAAACAAAAATGGGAAATTTAAAACACCAAGACATATAACAATGCCATATAATTAAAACAGAATGGTAATTGTATAAAAGTAGACAGACCAGTGGAACAGAAAAAAGGTCCCAGAAATGATAAACTTAGAGAGCCCAGATCTGGATGGCCATCTAAAAGAAAACTGCTAGCTTTTACCAGAACAAAAATCAAATCCAAATAAGTTGAAATAATGACAATAAACCAATATAGCTTCTGAGCTATGAGATTGTCTATTACTATGTTAAGCAGATGAATACTTTTTAAAAATTATGCAAAAACCACCAAAATTCCTCTAAAATATTTGAATTCAATGTAATAAAAAAATTTAAATCTAATCATTAAAGAAAGCATATAATACAGTAAAAGGTAGTGCACAAAAATATATTTGTGGTACATTTTCCTGATAATTTGTATCTACACTATATAAAGAGTGCTTACAAATCAGTAAGAAAGACACAGAAAACACCCCCTAAATATTTAGTTTTATAAGAATCCTTTCAAAATAAAATATTGAAATGCAGTGACATTTCAAATGGGTGATTGATTTCAGTAGTCATTTTAGCAATGCAAATGACCAAAATGAGATATAATATGCAATCAGTGAAATAAAAGTTAATAAAGTACATATATCAATACACTGACAATATCAAATACCAAAGAAAATGTAAGATGAGAGTTACGGATGAAAGTATAAATTAGTACAACCACCTGGCAAATGCAATATCCACTGAAACTAAGCATATTTATATCTTATGTTTTTAAAACTTCAATACTATATATGTACATGGTAGCATCAGAATTCATAATAGTCAAACAAGAAACAATCAGATGGTCCATCAATGCTAGATTGATAAATGAGTTAGGGGAAATTAATAAGAGAGTATGGTAGAATAATGAAAAAGGATCAATTATGTTACTTGAAACAGTGTACATAGATCTCAAAGACATAATGAAAAAGCAAAGAAATTACCATAGAAAGAAGAGCACATTTCAAGTGATTCCACTGTAAGGTTGCAAACTTGGCTAAAACCAATCTATAGAGAGAATTCAGAATATGATTATAGGATACAGGTGGATGTAGTGACTTGTAGAGCCAATAAATTAAAGTAGCATTTAGAGTTCAGGAAATGTTCTGAATGTTTTGGTGGTGATTACATACGTGGTTTAACTTTTCAAAAATACATTGAGTTACACACTTAGAATTTGGGTCCTTTGCTGTAACTATGTTGCAGTTCATAAAAAAATAGTTTACTATCAAAAGCTTGTGCACACACACACCCTAAAGGGAAAGGTAAATGTGGAAGGCATTAGCTGCCAATATCAGAACAGATACGTAAATGAAAACATTGCATCTCCTCTTGCATCTTTTTCTTTTGTATTCATTCTTTGCTCCATTCATGTGCCTTTGTATTAACTTATCCTGCCGCTGAGTCATTGTCTGTTACTTTCATATTTTTCCCACTATCTCATATTACTTTGGAGTCATTCCTTTTCCTTCTTCTTCACAAGAACCTTACAGTTGGTGACCTAACTTTTCTGCCACATTCACAGCAGCTTCAACAAGTGATTGTTCTCACTGTATACGCAATAAAATGCTTAATGTCCCTGTTCACATAGCCCAAGTTTTTATGGGACTGTTAGCATGGGAAGTAAAATATAAACCCACAGTATGGTTAACCTCCATTTATTTCTCTAGTTATGTGGATTCCAGTTGTAGTCATTTTAAAAGCTTAGAGGAGCCTCATTAACTTTACAGGGCAAGACTGGATTTACAGAACCAATATTTTTGTGAAAAAAGCAATGCCTGTGGTTTCTGAATTTATTGGAAGTTTTCTGTTGCCTTTTCTCCCCCTAATATAGATGTCTTTCATAAGATTACATTTTTATGGAACAAAAGCAACAGGCAATTTCAAATTAAATGCAGATGGCAAGGTTTCTCTTCCCATAGGCATTCAGGTGCACAGATGTACCCAAAGTTTATGAATTTTATGAGGGGTTAATGTGGTTAATGCATTTTTATTATTTTGAGTATTAATTACTGTATAAACATTGCTCCAAGCCCAGGTTTTAGGTAGCATAGTTGCCAAACAAAATGCACGTTATTTTAAGTAACCATTCAAACAAGTATAAGAAGATTATTACAAGCTCTCAACTACTGTATTTTCTGTTTTAACTAGCTCTGCTTTCAGGGAAAAGACAGTAAAATAATTAAACACAGTGCTTCTTATTGTTACTCAGCTTTGACTAATGCTTATCTATAAGGCTTAACTCTTCAGAGCATATGATGAAGCTTGGGACCATGATGCCGCCATCCTTCACTATTAGCAAACCTAACAAACATTTGATCAGAGAAGGAGGAAAACACTACAGAACAAATAGGTAAATGCTGGTTGCCTAAGAATATACAAGATATTTCTTATTAGTAGATACTTCAATATTATCTACTACCATTTGCAAAATTCACGATATATGTCGCAAATAGAGATTTGGGTTATATCATACGGTTATATTTTTCTCAAGTTGAGATAGTTTGTGATGCACATATCTCTGTTGCACTTGCCTACTCACTCTACCAAATATTTGCAGTGTCATTGCTAGGTTTATAGAAGGTTTGTACTTCCTCACATCCTTCCGGTAAGTTTTGAACATGTGACATATTTGCTCATAAAATTTCAGCAGAAGTTCTGCATATTAGTTGCAGGTGAAAAGCATTACGAGTCAGGGTGAGGCCTGCCATCCTTCCTTTCTCCATACCAATAATACAGCTATGTTCAACCCAAGATTTGCTCTGGCAGCAGTGAGTAGGATGCCAGAATAACCTTTTATAGTCATGATGCTTTAGTAAGAAAACTGAAACTACTGAGATTTGCAGGTTATCTATAACCAAACAATAATTCTGAATATACTGAATCTGACCACACCTTAAGGCTAGAATAATGCCTGTTGTGTCAAAGGGGATCATAAAACTTTAACTATATTCAACAGTTACTGTGGTACAAAGATGCAAAGATGGAGTGGAAATTTGAGGAAACATTTGTGGAAAATGAAATTACAACACAGAATTGCAAGTCGAGAGACTTTACCAGATAGTACTTTCTTAGTTATCAAATCAATGACACCTAAAATGAAAGCTAGAATTTCAGATAGTGAGAATTGACTGGGGTCAAGTTCCACTTCTTGGAAATGGAAGGACTTTAATCTGTTCTTCAAACACTCATTAAATTTGAAGTGGCAAACATGGTATCCCCTGTGAAAGATAGAATTTGAAGAAAAAATAAAGTCATTAATTTTAGGTGGATTCAAAGTATTAGAAACATAGATGAAAGACATCAACAGCACATACATTTAGGGAATTCAAAGGAACTAGAAATGGAAACATTTTAGGATGAGATATAGAATTTTTTCATGAAACTCCAGAAATTTGAATTTTATACTCTAAGCAAGCATTATTATCACGGGTGTAAGAAGGAGAACTGGGTGGGTAATTCCAGTTCAGACTGATGCAGGCTGAACAAGGGGGGTTAGAGGGAAAACAGGAAAAAGAGTTAAGAAGACATCTTCCAAAGGACTTTTGTATGCTTGATCGTAAGTGAAAATTCGATGGTGAGGAAGCAGAAATGTAGAGCACACCAAGAAAACAGAACTCATGCTAATATGAGCTAGGGGGTCAACAATAAAAATGCCAATAGAAGTAAAAATGACACAGCTAAGTCTACAGGAAGTATGTCAAGCATAAAAATGTACACTTGTGATTAAAGTCATTGAGCACTTTGATGCAGGGAATGCTCCAGAATCTTGAAGAATTGATAAAACTTCACAACATTTATGCTAATTAATGACTGAAAACTAGCATCCCATAGGAGACAGAAGAAGTCCATAAGTCTGTATATTGTTGGCAAAACAATTTCTTTGTCCTCTGATCAGGAAAACTTTCAATATTTTCCAGTAAGGGCTTGGTGCCTTATGGTCAAAATTCATGGACAGATATCAGGCTCCAAATATCAGCTTCAGCAGACTTTATCTGGTTGAGATGACATCCAAGGGCAAATTTTGATATCTTAGACAAGTTTCTGTAAAAGAAGTATTTTTTAGAAGTGTTTGTAATGTCTCCTATCCATGCCCAATGCAAGGATATTTTTTCATTGAATGTCCACTACAACCATGTAATGCAGACATGACCCATCTCTTTGCAGGAGCTTTCTCTCACTTTTTGCCTTATTTGCAGTTTGGGTTACTGAAATTCAACCCCCCCAAACTGCTTACAGTAAATAAAAATTATTTTAATTTATTGTGTATTTTAATCTTTGTATCATATTTTATTCCTTATAAACTAGCCCCGGATTTCACTTTTCACTATCAAGAAGATATTTTTTTCTTTAAAAATGGTATATAGCACTAAAATATATTATTTATCTTTAAGCTTTTACACTAGAAAAATCACATGCAAGGAGATGCTTGTTTTATTTACAAACCTTTAAAATTACAAATATTTTGCAGCCATATATTTAGCAGAGGAGAAGAGAGAGAAGGAGAGAAAAGCAAGCTGAAAATTTCAATGCAACTTCCATCTATAAATTTATAGATGACTATTTAGACTGTCAAATATTGTTACCAAAGAAGTTTGTGATTAACTGTGATGAAAGTCTTAAAGAAAATGATTAGAATTTTTACAGTACAATTTCACAAATATATGGTGCATGTTGAGAGAGAATATTTGCATTCCCTGAGATCTTTCCTTTATCAGACAGCCATTTATTTTGCTAAATTAGAAAACATAGACTCCTTGAATTGGTTCTATTTTGTTGTGGCCATTAGTACTCTATTCTATAATCCAATTAGTTTAAAATAAAGCACAAAGTTTTCTTGTGTGCATTAAAATATTCTAATGTTTCATTGATATGAAAAAGAGAAGGCTTGTATTTCAAAACTAGTTTTGTCTTAGATTTTCCTTGAGTATCTGCAGCATTTTCCTGAACAAGTGTTCAGACTGCTGCTGCCATCTAGAGAACTAATTAGATATTTCTGTAGCCAACAGAGGAAACAACAACCAGGTGTAGTTGTTCTTATTGTGTGCTCTTTGTCAAGGAGATTGGTCGCATCATTTTTCTCAGCCAACACAAGGTTCATGCCCGAGATATCTTTAATGAATTGGTCAGGACAATTGGTGAATGTGAAGATGACTGTTTATTTTAGGGCAGAAATAAGTAGAGGAAGAGGAAAAGAAGCTTTAAAGAAGCGCTCAGGGAGAAAAAGGTGCTTTGCAGGAAAAAGAGACAGTATATCTTTCAAGCAGAATAGATCATTGAAGGAAGAGGAGGACAGTGGTCCAAAGTCCATTGCTGCCCTGTTTTTATGTGTTCTTTGATACTTGATTCAGGGGGTCCCACCTGATCTCATGCTAAAAGATTAGCATCAGGTGCTAGACTCAGCTGGTTCTCATTTCATTAGATTGGTACTGAGTGCAGGGCTGGGCTTGATCTTGCATCAGCCTCTGGAGCTGCTCTGTGGCCATAGTTAACAAATTTCCTCAATTGGCAGGTCCTGCCCAGTTGCTCTAGCTATGTTGCCATGCCCTACCTAGTCTTCTACTTCAGTCATGCAGAAATATGACTGCAGGACAAAGCAGCGATAGGAAACTGGGGGAAACTTCACAAGGCTATTTGTTCAGATTTTCCTGTCTCTATATCCTTACCTTTTCTCCAATATAGAGAGGAACCTTCTGTGATAAGGGTTGATGATCTAATCTAGAGGACTGTGAGCTAGATTATGTTGCCTGCTCCAGGGAGAGGAATGAAAGAACTTTCTGTTTCTACTGTTTCCATAAATGCCAGGGTGCTATATTTGGGGGGAATATATCCTAAACTCTAGCATGAGTATGATCCACTGTGAGTTTCATGATTTTTCACTGTAATGTTGTATTCTAAATTGAAATTGCTTTTACATTTATTACCTGAGAAAGTTTCATGACTGGGAGAACTGAAACTGTTGGCTGGATTGTCCCATAGACTTTCTAAAGTTGGAATCAGCTTTACTTATTTCATCTAAGGGCAAAAACGGCCCTTTTAAAGAAACAAATATAAATATTAATATTTTTTGCCTGATAATATCTTCAGGCTCTAAATGCACTTTTATTTGTTGATGCTTCATTATGCCTTTGGGGATTACTTTATTTGCTTTCTATTCCTTAAAGAAGAGATATTTAATTGAATTAAGGATATTCTATAATCAAACCTGGCAGTCAGTTATGTCTAATTTCCTCAGTCATAATAGGTAATACTAAATTTATTTTTAGCTTGTTAGGGAAGTTATTCAGTAAATGAAATATTTTTTGAGCTTATTTTCTAAAGTTTAAGAAAACTGGCTTCTATAGTTTCATTTTATATTGATGCCATCATTTTGTTTATAAACATCTTATTATTGAGAGACCACTGTTATCCATGGAATTCTATGCCAGTCATGGCCTGGAACTGTAAATGGAGAGGACTTATACTATGTGGCAGTTGAGAGAGGAAACCAGGGTATAATCTAGAATCCCGAATCATAGTGTCTACTTGTCACCGAAAAATTCTATGAAATTGGCAAAAATCTGGTGTTTCTTAAACTACCTTATCAATTTCTTAATTTCCTCAATCTGTTGTGATTTCTGTCTTTAGAAAGTGCAATGAATGTAAACTTGCTTGAAAAAACAAATGCAAAACACCCACAGATACATATAAAATGCAAATGGAGCACCTATTAATTATTAAATTTAAGACAAATTTAACTCACAAATTGTTCCAAATATTTTCAAATACTCTTAATTTTATCACAATGGCCAGTTGATATCAAGTGGTTCCTGAAACAATGAAGGTCCATGGATCCCACTTGGAGCAGTACTGCTCTGGGACTGTCCATTTCTAAAACCAATCTTAATGTGTGATGGCTTTGGAAAATAGACTGAGCACACGAAAATCGAGATTCTAATTGATTTGCTCAGATTTAAAAGCTTATGTATTTAGCAGGATGCCTAGCACTCCTTTCCAAATCAATAAAAGCATTGGGATTTCAAATACATTGAATGAAGCACGAAAAAGGGGGTGATTCACTTTTGTAAGATCAAGTCATGCTACCTTCTTATCCAGATGCATATTTCAATATTTAACCCGACTTTTTATCCTCAGAAAGGGATGTGAGTCCAAAGAAGGTTGAACACAGTCCAGGGAAAAACTTGGATTCCACAGAAATAGCATCTATTGCTTTATATAACAGCTCCAAGATGAAGGAAGAAGGACAGTTTATGGACAATTTGAAAAAATAGCAAACCCTGATGAGAAATCAGAATTTCTTTATCTCTCAGTCTTCTAACATTCCAGTGTTTGCTCTCAAGGGCTTTATTGCCTCTTCGTCTATTCTCTGCTGCCCACACAAACTCTGTTATTATCTTCTTAAGATAACTTGCACCAGATACCTTGTACACATTTGTCTTCCTGTAACATCCTCTTTAGACATTCATTCGTTCGTTTTCATTTTTATTTGTTTTTGCTCACTTAGATTAAAATGGAGACATTTTTTCAATCAACTGCCCTCACCTTTTTTCCAATTTTTCTATCCCTGTTGTTACCTCTGCATAAAAAATGTTTAAACATTTACTATACTTAAAAGTCTCCATCAATATGAGACTTAAAGTCCTTCTTCCACCAAAATGTCTTCTTCCTTCAATGTACCAATCTCTTCTGCTAGGATAACCTTCACTGTCTCCTCTCCCTTACTTTTCATTTATTTCTTAACTCACTGAAAATTGACTTCTGTTTCTAAATTTAAACTGGAATTATGAAGATCTTCTGTGACTTTATCTGTTCCCTCAAATGATAGAAATAGGTTGTTTGCTGTCTCTCTTCATCTCTAAACACAGAGGGGTGAATATCTCTATTAGAGAATCTAAAATCTATACTAAGGAGTCTAAAAGAACTCCCTGTGGGCATAAAATCATTGAATTTGTTCTAAGAAATTAAGTATATTGGACAGTTTACTTCATGATATATCTATGCTGTATTTAACTGAAACATTAATCATTGAGTAACGATAGGATTCTAATATGATATATCGCATCCAATTTGGGGATTTTGAGATTAGACAAACTGGGGTTCAAATTCTGGTTCTAACTTTATTGTGAATTAAGCAAGTTGTATATCTTTCTATGTCCTATTTTTCTTGTTTGTAAAATGAAGACACTTATGGTTTCTACTTCAAAGGATTTCATGAAAACTAAAATAAATGACACTTGGAAAACATTTGGAGGACATGACTGGCATATGGAAGATGGCCAATCCATGTCAGAGATGACTGCAATCTTCACTGTTGGAGTCACATAACTATAAAATTAAAAATCCACCATTACCTGTTGCTTTATTTTCTGAGATTGAGAAGTGCTTAAATGCTCTAAATGCAAGTTTTCTTCCCAATTTTCTCCCACTGATAAAGTACCCTAACCAAACAATGCTTGTCATCACAGGGGCAGGTTACAGTTCCTACTTATCCCCGAGGAGTGGGTTTTACCTCCTGACAGCCCACGGGATTATTCAAACAATAAATCATGTGCTCCTATTTAAATCAGTGGTGACCTCACTCTCTTCATAGTGAAAAGTCTATCACCAACAGCCCCTAGTTATTATTCTGTTCCCACATGTAATCCCTGTATGGACCCAGGTGGCATGAATGTCCTTCTCTGATCTGTGAGTATGCATGACTGACAAACTGCTTTCAGTCTTATCCATTCCATTTCAGGCACTTGGCCATCTCCATAACTGTGAAGGAGGAGGCCTGGCCTCTCCAAGGAAGGGGATAGGGAGTGATTATAACAATAGCAATAGCAATAGCAATATATCCTGTGGTTTTGAATTTGAGAACAATCTAAAACCTTTAATGAATTAGTTTGCCTTTTCAACGATCTCATTTGGAACTATGTGCAACACAAACACATATATCTTCATTGAGCTATTTTGCTTTATTTCATAGGAGAATTGTTCATTCATATTATGATCTACAAAATAAAAAGTACAACCATATTTCTATCCAGATCCAAACCCTTTTGGAGGCTCTTATCTGGGAAAGTAAAACTTCCACATAAAGAACAGACGACAACCAATTTCTCTTGAAATGACTCACTGTGCAATTTCCATTTCAATAATAAGAAGCAGCAATTATATTTTTATTTCATGCTTCAGATTTTATGTGATTTCATTTCATCTGCTTAGACCAATGTTTTTGTTTTTCTACATGTAAACAACTTAAATCCTTAAGATTTTTCTTAAGAAAAATTTCCTTCAAGTGTAAGCTTTAAGCTAATATCCCTCATTGCTAAATAGAAAAAAATATCATGAACTGATATTCTTCCTGCCTCTTTCAGAGAGAAACTGGATCTTATTCATCTCTGGACTCCCAGGTTGTGGAACTGTTTTATGGATAAGTGCTGAAGACTTGTGGAGGAAGTTACTGTTTCTCTTCATTGCAGGAACACTTTTCTCCAAACACACTGCTCTCCTCTCTGCGTATAACAATGTAGAGAAAAACATTTCATTATGTTTCATCAGAGAAAGAGAAGCTGTTTTTAAGACCACTTTGTATCAGGATGATATGGCAGAGTTCCTTTGAATTTAGACTTAGTCTCGTAATTTTAAAAGAGGGTCATGTAGATATGACATCAGGCTACTGGGAGTCACTCAACTGATTTTTACTGTGTTTTCATAAATTAAATGATAACACTGAAGAAATTATTATTATTGTATTTTTTTCTAAGATTCAAATCCCCTATATTTTTATAACAGATTTCTTGTAAAAAGTCCTCACATTTTTTTCAAAATAAGTGAAATCTTGAAATATCTAAAGTTACAAAATAAAATTGTTAGTTTCAGAGTGTTTGATAGCTTAGACATATACAAGAGTTTGGGGGAAGAATCAGTTTGCTAGAGAATCACAAGTTTGAATGGAAGTAGTCAGCATTTTATTAGAGCAAATTTTTTTACCTATTCATTCCTTCATGAAACTGAGGAGTTAGGCATGGGTGATGGGAACCTTTTTTACTTTTCAGAAACTCCATGTTTTAGCACATCATTTCTAAATTTCTTGCTCTTTCTGTTTTCAGATACTTGGTATGCTTAGTGACAATTAGACATTAATTGTCTCTGTTTAAAGAAATGTTGTGTATCACCGGCTACCTACAGGTTTAAAATGACATGATTTATCTTATATATAATTGCTAATTACTGTATTGAAATTATGATTAACATTCAAGAAATTGTACCCCCTTGAAGTACATATTTTGAAGAGATTTGGTATATGTATACGTTTATGAAACCACCATCAACATCAAAATAAATGACATATCCACTGACTACAAAAGTTTCTACATGCCTGTTTATAATCTATTTTATCCTCATCCAATATTATTTTGAGAACTAAAATTTCATCTGCATTTTCTAGAATTGTGTATAAATAGAACCAAACTTTCTGTGATTTCTTTCATTCATCAAAACAACTCTAATGTTCATTTATGGTTTTTTGTTTGTTTGTTTTGTATTTTGGTACCAGGGACCAAACTCAGGACCTTATGCTTGTGAGACAGGCCCTGAGTTAAATCCCCAGTCCTCCTTTGTGTTTTTGGATCCAGTGGCATGCTGATTAATATTGAAAAACAAGCCTCTGGTAGCTGTGGTGATGCTTAAGTGTGTACATGCATGAGGGGGTGATCTGTAGCAATTATTGGTTCATATGGTGTGAATCTTGGTACCATGGCTGATTTCATGCTACCAAATTTATGTCTTTAAATTTCAAGTTGGAATGAATCATACATAATCAAATCTGGTCACCCAGTACTAGCCATATCCAAGTCACTCCTGCATGTATCGTTATTTCATTCTTTGCTGTTGTTGAGTTTTATTATTTGTTATCCATTGTTTATTTATATACTATACTTTGTTAATCCATTTTCCTGTTGATAAATAATGGAGTTGCTTTCAGTTTAGGAATATTACAAATGGAATTATGAATATTCTTATGCAAGTGTTTGAACACAAGCAAATGTTTTCATTTGTCTAAGGCAAATACTGAAGAATTAAAATGAGGAGCTGTAAGTAAAATTTTTCTAAAGTGGTTGCACTGTTTAACCTACACTACAAAAGTATAGGAAATATTTTACATGCCCTATATTTTTGCAAATACTTAGTATCATCAGTATTCTTTTTTTCACATCCTAAAGGGAAAGTAGTATATCTCATTGTGCTTTTAATGACTATCTCCCTTATAACTAATGATGTTCATTATATACGCTTGTGTATATTTGCGGCCAGTGTATTGTCTTCAGGAAGTATCTCCTCAAAAATATTGCCTCCTGGGCCAGGAATTTAGCTCAGTGGTGCCACCGCCTGCCTCACAAGCGCAAGGTCCGGAGTTTGATCCCCTGTACCAAAAAAAAAACCCAAAGTAAAATTGCCTCCGTTTTATGAGATTGTTTGTTTTTATATTATTAAGTTATAAAAGTTATTTATGTATTCTACACTAATATAAAATATATCAAATAAACATTTTACAAATATTTTCTCTGAGTTTATGCTTTGGCTTCTTTTTTCATAAATGACTTTTGAAGAGAAAGCCTTTTTAGTTTGAATAATATCTAATCCCTTGATGTCTGCTCTTATAATTTGTCAACTTTAAGTTCTAGTCTTAAAAAATCTTTGTAAAGTTCAAGTTCATTAAGATTTTCTTCTCTGCTTTCTCTACAAATTTTAGAGTTCTAGATCTCAAATGTTAGCCTATATTACACCTTGAGTTAATTTTTGTATATGGTATTATGTAAGGGAAGTTTAATTTATTTGGATAACAGGCTAACCGATCAGTTCAGCAACATTTGTTGAAAACATTGTCCTTTCCTCAGATTTCAACCAATTTTTTAATATTATAAATCATTGTATATGATTCCAATGAGTTGAGACAAGCCAAAGCTATATGTTTGAGAGCTTTGAATTGCAATTTACATAATTTAGATTTCATTGTGTGGTGTTATACAGAGGTTATAAAGGTATTCTAAAGCATAAGTGAAATTAATATTTTAAAAAATCAAGAACTTGTAACAGGGGGATTTATACTTTTTCATATGTGGCTTTTAGAGAACTTGTTAAAAGTTAAATTTTCTAAAATTATTGTACCTGAAAATTTATACACCCAGAACTGTTCACACATCAGTATTTCATGAACACCTCATGCACCATCTAGGTTAAGAATAGCAAAGAAGTACCTTTTAATAAAATCAATATTAAAAAATTTCAGATTCAAGAAGGGGATAGGCTAAAATATGTCCTAAGAAGTCCACCTGCTAAATCCTCTCTTCACTATTGCATAAAAAAATGGATAACTCTATGGAGAGGGTAAATATAGTTGGAAAAGAAAGGATGTAGGAAAGAAGAGAATTGTGAGTTCTATAGTGGGTTTTGCATTCTAGCAGATCTCCAAGAGTATTCCATACGATTATGACTGTCTTAATAAGTCTTGCTACACTTCTACATCATGATATTCTTCATACAATAGTCTGCTTCCTTATGCTTCTCTCAATTCTGCAACTTTCCAAATGTATAAAGAAATTGGGTATCAAAAGCCACCTATGAAGTGTTAAAGACCACATAAGCGATTATACAACTTTAAATGAAGCAAAGCTACTGTGGTCGGCTTTTCAAAACGTTTTGTTTTTGTTGTGTAATTGAGCAGACATCTGTCTAATAGATAGTTTTTTACCAGCAAGAACACAAAACACTTTTGTTTGTTAAACTGCAGTAAATTAACCTCAAATTTATGAGAAAGCAAAATAATAAGATGCTTGTGATTTACTGTCGAAAACATTACAACCTTGTTTACCTCCTTATGGCAGAGAACTTGAGGGCATGAAAGGTTTTTATTTGTGCCCATTTCAAATATCCTTACCTGATTTTTTCATATACCTTAGAAATGCCCTGGAAATTCCAATATGACAATAACTGGAAGCAAATTAGATCATTTTTCTTAAATTGTGCAGCTTTTAGCAGCTGTGACTATCAAAAAATATGACAAACCACAAATCAATGAAAATACTCATTTTGATTATCACTGTGTCCTTTAGTTACTTTCTCATTGCTGGAACAAAATACTCGACACACACACGTTAAAGAAGGAAAGGTTTATTTTAGCTCAAAATTTGTAGAAGTTTCTGTCCATAGTCTGCTGCCTCCAAGGCAGGGTGACATGGCAGAGGAGAAATAGTCCATGGCATGTTAGGCAAGAGGCAGTAGCTTTCCTCTACTTTCCCTTTTTACTCCATTCAGGCTACAAGCTTATTGATTGGTGCCACTCACACACAGGGTGTGCCTTTCATCTTCAGTAAATCCCTCAGTCACACCCAGCACTATGCTGAACCAATCAGTGAACTAATCTGTTATTACATACCCATAATCCAGTCACTCTTATGCCCTTGGCTTTGAGAGGAACCTCTAAATATAAGCCATAACACAGTCTAATGTAGCTGTACTGGTATTTATTAATGGAAGAATAGAAGTAGATATGAATTTATGTTTTACAGAAGCACAAGAGTTTTCATATAAATACATCACAATTTGGAAGAAATTCTTTTGTTAGTACCCATGTTGCTGTTTTCAAATTATACTTAATGTATCAGAACAGATTGATTTATTCTACCTCTTTCATAGATCCTAACTGAATGACCTCTGATTGGAGTAGAATTAACAGACAACCAAACCAGCTATGAAATCACCGAACGCATAGAAAACCTACAAGATATCCATCTATTCTGTAAGGGGTGTGTGGCAGAAACAATGGACAGGATACTTATCAGGAAATGGCAGGTGAATGTAGATATGGCATTTCCTTGAGTGTCTGTGAATTGTTTGCTACACACTCCCTAAATCCTTCCAAAGAAAATAATGCAGCAAGTACCAGTTTTACATCAGCATCTGAGAGTTATATGATCATTAGTGCTTGCCTGTAAATAGAAACACTCATCTTACATGTGCTTTTAGTGCTAGCTCTGCCCATTGACATGAAGTGTTAAAGCTTCCTGGCCCATGGCCTGCTAACTGTGGCCTCCTGTATAGATAAATTTTAACCAATGGATCATGGTTGAAATTATATCTTTAGAGTCTGATTTTCCTTCTCCATCCATTTACCTTCTCCCATCCATCTCCACAGTTATCTCTGTGTGTCACAGAACTAGAAAGCAGATTCTGAGACTCTGAAGGAGGTAAAAGTGAGGCTTTTGGCAGCAAAAGGCAGCAGGATTTGGTGAGGAAAGGAAATACCAGTAACTCTGGGGATAAGGTCAGCAAAAATAAGGAGGCTGAGAACCCAAAACTAAGGAAGCTGAGGTCTTCTTGAGGAGCTTTCTATTACCTCTGTATTCATAATTTTGGGGATGAACCTCGCTAAAATACTTACAACTCTTCTGTTCAGTTCTCCTTCACACATCTGTTTTGTGTGTCCTATACATTCTTCTAGAGAAAGAATCATGAGACATCATGAGAGTTTAGTTTAACCAACAAATAAATTGGTTAATGAATCCCAATATCCAGGTGTTATTGAGGCACATTTTAGCATGTCCTTAGAAGACAGTCATAAGTATCAGTATTAAATATTAGAGGCATGGAAGGTGTATTCTCAGGGATTAACTGTCCAGCATTCAAAGTTGTATTATCCTCCATGTGTGCGTGTGTGTTGCAATCAGGGATATGGCATGGCTCAAGAAAAGAAATCAGAAATGATCCACAGAAACAATCCCCCCACAAGGCATCTGATTATACCAATTTCATTACAGCAAAATGTCACTTGAATAATCTCTCATCTTGCAGAAATGAAAATTGGTTTATATTCAGGATGACCTGGTCATGAATCCATGCTCTCCTCTCTAACTACCTATGAAATTATTTGCTCAGAAACAGGTAACCCAGTGTTCTGTGAGGGAACTTGCTCCTGCTTATGATGAATTCTGAGCCACAAGTACCAGCTTCCAGCTGATTCTAAAGCACATATTTCCTGTTTATCTGTAGAACGCATCCAAATGGTTTCTTCCCACTAATGGAAGGTATAATTTAAAGCTAAGAGACTGTAATACCCATGGCTTTTAAACAGATTATTTCTTTGTTTTGGTTATTTTGAGAGCACATATATTTCAGCTTCTGGGTAAATTACAGGCTTTTAAAGCTTCACATAGCTATTTTGTTTTTCAGCAGAAAGAATTTCACCTTTATTCCTCCTGAGCTCACACTCATATTTGCAGATGAAAAACAGCAGAGGGTAGCATTTGTTTACTTTCTAGCAAACACCCACTACAGAAACGCATGAGAAGTCTAGAGGGGTGATAGCACAGACCTGGCTTCTTGGATCTTTGTCTCATAATCTCACTGCTATAGTATTAGAGAAAGTAGCTATGAAGAGACACTTGCAGAAAGCATAGCCAGCTCTGCTGTGGCAGTGAGGGTAAAACCTGAATGGATAAAAGCCAAGCAAAAGCAAGTCAAAGGGCCGCACAAGGAGATAGGAACTTTCTGCCTTATCTTGGGCCAGATTTTCTACCTCAACATAATAAGCAAATTAGGAAAATGGTAACTAGGAAAGAACTCCTCTACTCTTTAAATGGTATAAAATGGGAATGTTGATAGGAATCTAAAGAGTCACCTTTTCAAACAAAAACAATAAAGAACAATTAGATCTGCTTGATTTCTATAGTTCTGTCTAATTGATAGCAAATGAGTGAGGGAGACAGAGTTAAGGATTTTTTGAAAGTAGAGATTGAGAGACATTGGAACTGCATATCAATAACACTGAACACTTTTTAATATTATTTGTATTAATAGTCATCTCAGTCTTATTCCTCCTTTGTGCTATATGGCCTCACCACACTCAATTGCTCACTGCACCATGATAACCTCTGAAAGGGTTTGTTTCCAAAACTCATGCTGACTATTCCTGTGTCCGATGTACCCTTCCACATATTACTGCTCACTAAATGCCCTGTCTATCCTTTATGGGCATGTTTAAATGCCAATTTCTGAGGAAAAAAAAACATTCCTTCAGTTCTACCACAATGAAGCTACAGAACTATGCAAACGTCACTTTCCTGCAATTCCATTTCTTTATCTCTAAAACTAGTAAGTGGATATGGTGTTTAATTTCATTTCTATTTCTGATACTTGAGTTAAGTTCACAATCACAATATACATACTTCTTGGCAACCTTTACCTCTGCCCTTCTTCTAGACAGAGATTCTCAATCAATTATATGGCCAAATTAAGTTTTGCTTGGAAATAAATTTCATTGTGGCCAAAAAGAATTTTGCAAGTGTTTGTTTAAGTAACCTTTCTCTTTGTTGGATTAAGATTTCATTATGATAGTATGACTCTATAATTATTTTTCTTCTTCTTTGGCACCATGAGTTTTAAGGTCCTAAAAGTTTCCAGAATGAATATGGTAAATGACATAATCAATTTTGAGACTCAAGAGTTGCAGTCAATATGATGATGTATTACACAGTGTAATATTTTATGTGTACCTAAAAAAGAAAACAGGTGAAGAGAAAAATGACCACTTCAAATATATTCAGATTTGAGCTGGAATGTCATGGTTTTGAATGAATGAATAATTAACTAGTGTTTAAAGTTGTCTTATAATAGGATACTGGAAGAGGTGCTCCCCCAAGTGTTGTAGGACAATTTTGCCTGAAGGATTCATATAAGGAATAAAGGATTGTAAGTGCCTTCTAAAACCTGTTTTTGCTATGAATCTAGGAATCTGTTACTCTATCGTGTTCCCTCAGTTGCACATACCTGTGCCATACATAGCTGGATCTAGACTGTCCACAGTTCTTAAAGCCTTGATCCTCTTTTGGTTTTAGAAGGAAGTGGTGAAATGTTTAAGAGGTAGGGCCTAAGAGGAGGTCTTTATGGAATTGCTCTTAAAGGCACAGTGAGACCCGAGTCTCTTCCTCTTTCTCTTTGCTTCTGACTCATGAAACGAAAGTATTTGCTTTGTCATGAAATCCCCACCATGATGTGCTGCATCATCATAGGCCTGAAACCTACAAGACCAACCAACCATAGACTGAAACCTCAAATGACCTTTTCTCTTTGAAATTTGATTTATCTCCAGTATTTCTTATAGTAATGGAAAGCTCATTAACATACCACATAAACATCTTGAAATGGCATAAGAATTGGAAGACCCAAAACTCAGAAGACATTCCCTAGTGAACACAAGAGTACATGCTGAAGATCCAGAAGCACCAAAAAGGCCCACAAATCTGAGGGGATGGAGATCAAGTGTGGTTGTCTTTGCCTAAGTCTTGGTATCAGAAATTTTAGCTCATCTTGGGCACTGTCCATACAAAGCTATGAGCCTTCATCAGGTCTCTTCAGTTTCTGTAGTTACACATTTATTCTTAGGAAAAGTAAAAGAGATTTGAAGTAAATAATTTCAAATATTTTCATAAGCTTTGATTGTATATCGATAAGAACTGAGATATATTTCATTTCTGAAAATTCCAAAGATGACTCTTCAAAGCCGCTTATGCTATGAAACAATTCTTTATAAAATGGAATTAATCTTTGAATATTAAATGA
The DNA here is from genome assembly GCF_000247695.1 of Heterocephalus glaber. Next base: position 17,720,747 of record NW_004624779.1, read on the forward strand.
TTTCCATTTAAAATGCAAGTTCATGTTATGCTTATTAGCACCTATTTTATTTACATACACTTTTGCTAACTTGAAGTAAAATAAGCCCATTTGGGTTGAGTAGGAGGTGAGATTATAAAAATTATCATCATTTACCATTAATGTACAGTTTCCTGTTTATAAACTACAGTGATTAAAAATCATGATTTTCAAACTCCTCCATTAAACACAGACCCATTAATCCATTACTGAGTTTATGTATGCTCTATGAAAAAAGCTGATGACTGAAAAATGGACTAAACCATTCTGGTTGCTTTAGATTAGCTGTAATTGAAGTATAATAGTTTGAAGAGGAGTTGTGTTTTATGGTTTGCTTTATTTCTTTTAGAGCTAAATTTCACTTCATTCCTTTGTTTTGTCTTAAGGAGTAAAAAAAATCTCTATCAAGAAATACTAAGAAGTGATAAATCTGGGATAGAGATCTCAGGAGGAGCTCTCAGAAAGACTGTCAGAATGTCATCCTGTCCACTCTAGCGCCACTTCCTAAACCTTGCTATGCATCCTTCCTTCTTGTTCGGTTGTCCAATGCCTCAATGTCATTTTCAACAGTCTTAAAAATTCATTCATCCTGAACTGTTAATAGCTTAAAACTACTTCAAATACTAAATCCATTATCTATCTAGCACTGGGAGAATTTAACTAAATTACTAAGATGTGCATAAATTATTACACTTTATAAAGCACTTTGTTTCATATAATTCAGTTATAAACTTACAAAATTCCCTTGAAATATATATGTTAAACAGTATTCAAACTTCTTTTAAGAAGTGAGGAAAGTATTTTAGAGAGTTTAAGTGACCTAGCCACAGTCGCTGAGAAAATCAATAGAAGAACATGCTTTTAAATCTTTTTTTCATTCTAAAACCAAAGGTTCCCCCCCCCCAAAAGCTTCTACTGTAGTTACACATGTAAAATATAAATCTCTTATTTGAACTTGACTTTTTTTCTTATTTGAACTTGTATTTTCTTTTTATTTTCCTTGTTTATTCACAAGATTTATACTTTTTATTACCAGAAAAGTTCTAAAAGGAAAAAAGACACTTATAATGAATCTGTGGGCCTGCCATCTAGTTGTGTGTAATAAATAACTAAAACTCTCAGCATATAACCATATATGATATTCTAGATTTTATAAACTATTACATTGTAAGAATCATCCCTTGTTTGATAGATTTAAATTATGACCAAAGGAGCTGAGTGCTTTGAACAATGTCACACATCTAACTAATTGGTAGAACAAAGGCATGCAATAAATGTATCAACTTTAACTTACATGTATTTGTGGTTTTTTACTTTTTGGGTTTTTTTTGTTTTGCTTTGTTTTTGATTTCGGGGATTTTGTTTGTTTGTTTGACACAATGTCTCCCAGTGTGATTCAGGCTTTATGTGAACTTGCAATCCATCTGTTTCAACCTCCCAAGTGCTGTAAAGCATGTGCCTCTGTGCCTGACTATGTACATGGTTCTTAAATAATGAGGTATTATCTCTTTCCCTTAATTTTCTTTGGAAGAATATTTTCCAAGTGTGAGAAAATGAAAGTGTAAGTAAGGACTAAAAGGTGTAATAGATAATGTTAAATAGGAAGAAAAGGGGCAAAGCGGAAGGGGAAGTGGGAGGGTGGGGAAATGAAAGAAGAGAATGGAATTAATATGAGAAAATGAAAAAAAGGAAACAAAGTCTTTGTAAATAGGGAGGGATGGAGGCGTTGAAGGGAGGGCAGGGGAATGTGGAAAAAATAAAAACCAAGAGAGATTGGTA